>JAPQRN010000008.1:18623681-18640079 GCA_037367275.1 Coranthus polyacanthus | reverse complement strand
CTTCCCCCCCCCTCTGTCCCCTTTGAATCTGTCTCTTGCGTTATTGCGCACACCTCTCTTTCACACCTTCTCACTCTCCATCTCCTCAGCCTCTCTCTTTCCTTTGTTATTGCAGCAGTAACAATGGAGTGGCTCTGACAAAGTACTGGGATTGATAGATGGACGGAGCTGGAGACTGGATGAGAGGATGGATGAGGGCAGAGGAGAGAGTTTAACACAGGCAAACACAGAGAGACAGAGAGGAACGACCTGCTCGGCTATGCAGCCCTTCACAGTCCCACAGCAATTAAGCCCTCCACTAACCTAGTGCCAGTGGACTCTCGGCCTCTCCGCCTGTTTGGTCACAATGCATATGAACAACTGTGACAGCAAACAGAGGCGAGAGCAATTTAGTGCCCACAAAAAACAATAAACACATTCCTTAGCATAAAAACCTACTGCAAACACTATAATTGTATTACAAAGACTTGATGAAACTTGATTTACTTGACACATTGGTTCTGAAAACACCTAAAATGAAATAGTTTGCGAAAATATGTTTCTCATTCGAAACATAACATATATAATTTAACAGTTCTAGGGTAAAGTTTTTCAATATTTGCGCTGCAGTGTTTATTATTGAATAACATTGAGCTAAAATTTGAATTGGCTTTTCATCTGCCAGCAGACTCACCCGAATCTCTCTGCAGTAGTGTGTACTAGCAGTGTATTGGAGGTTTTTTAGCCATTTTTCACAGCTCCTGCATACCTAACCAGCCCTGGAGGAGGAAGATGGGAAAGAGGTTCTGGTAACAGTGTTGTTATTACAAAAGCCTTCCTCTGCATCTTGGGTGGGGTAACCTGTGCATGTGCATGTGTGTGTATCCTCTCATTATGTTCCTACCTGCTCTGCATTACTTGTCAGTGGTGTTGGAGCACCCCGCTCAGATTAAGACTAATGCCGATGGCCCCAGGAACTGCGATTAGAATCACACTCATTACTCAGGGCCTGGTGACGGAAGCAATTTAAAGCCCTCGTCTTTACAGTACAAGAGGCAGGGCAAGCCCCCACTGTCAAAGGAGGGAGACTACCCAGCAAACCCTCCCCGCGCACACAAAATACACACTTTAACACACAGCGATACTGCCGCACTCCTCCCTCTTCCTGTCCTCCAAGGACACCTGAAGGCCAGGCCCTCACCGCCTTAATTGACTCACTCTCCTTCCTCATGGCTTTTAATTTATTTAAACTGCGAAAAAGACACAAAGGGGCAGTCTTCTTGAGTTTGCATGTTGCTTCAGTGGCTGAAAAACTATGCAGCCATATGTGCTCAGATGAGAGCCAGTGATGTTAGAAGTAAGGAGAAGCATGTGTATGTGAGGTGGGCTTTCACACCACCATCAGCCCAGGAAAAGATTAGGTGGTCAATAAGTGTCAGCCGCATGTCATTGAGACTGATTGATTGTATACTGTGCAAGCATATGTAGTGTGCATGTGTGATAGTGTGTTTGTGACTTACCTCTACAGTAAGGTTACAGCTGCCTCGAGTCCCTCTGTGACAGTTGTCCAGAAGAATGCCAGTCAGGGCCAACTCTGGGGTGGCTGTCACTCAATAATGAATGATGGGCCCATCAATTAGCACCTGTCCCTATGGCGACTCTGTTATAGTAATGACAACACTGCTCAAGCAGAGGCAAGAGGGCAAGGTTTCATCTTTCTATCTGTCAGGGATGAAGAGATCTACTGTACGGTAGATAATAATGTATGTATTTTGTTCTGAGATGACCTTCACACAGTATTTTTGCCTAGGGCTAAAGATGTTAGACCAGTAGGTACAGTTTTTTCATCATCCTTTTTTATTGACCAAGGGAGAAAAAAAATGAAAAGACTTTCTAGAACATATATACAACTTTCTTATATTTTAAAAGCCCACATTTGTATAATTTGAGACTGGTTTTCATTATTTGTTGAGTTTGCTGAAGCACAGCCTGTGCAGCAGTTAAACCTGCCTCAACTCCAAGATGGATACTGGCAATTATCATAGTCTGCATTGTTTCACAATATTAATAAAACGATGCATATTGAAGCTGCCCAGTTGTGCATTTGACAGTGGAACCAGTGGACTGGTTTGATGTCGGAAGTGACAATATTTGGATGAAAAGTTTAGTGTGAGGGGTGAAAACACTGACTGACCACACTGCTAGCTAGCACATGTTAAATGCAACCAACCGATTTTAGCTAGGCTACTTGCTAACAGATATTAGGTTTGATAACAGCAATGTCAGCTTCACATAATTTCTAATCACACTAACCTGCAGGCTACTTGACAGACCATACAATGCAATACAGGGTTAATGCAAACATTAGTGAATGTAGCTCATTTATGCTGACAGGCCAGGGACTGTAATTGAGTAACCGAAACATTAAGCTAAAAATTGATGTTGATGTTCTTTTTAGTGTAACTTCTTACCCATGACTACAGTAGACCTGCCTGTCTGGAAAAAATAAACAGAAGCTCTGAAAGTCAGACGAGCTGTCAGTCACACCTGTCAATCAAAGCCCGTACGGAAGACATGAAAGCCTTCCATTAGCCGTTAACATCTCATTGACAAAGGAATCATTTACAAACGGGCCGCAAGTAGACTTATTAGGGGGTCCAAATAAAGCGAATGAAACCTGGAAAAAACTTTGTATTTATGTAGAGGTTGCAGTTTATACCGGAGCCAGGATTTTTTTGGAGCCAGCATCTAGTGGCTGTCAGTCGTATTACACTTTAAGATACTACCACACTGGCTTCAAGTGTCTTGACTCAAATTATGCAGCCGAATTTGGTACGTGAGGTGAATGTTCAGCAGTTCTTTTGGTTATTTATAAATGAGCTTTTAGTTGATAGTTAACACTGTCTATTATTCCAAAGCTTTGTTTGCCACAGGGTTATATTTAAGGAGTCCTTTTATCAGTGAGCATGGTGAAGCGCACAAATGACACCTACTGTATGCTTTTTCCCCTCTTTGAATAGAGAATGGCATTGACTGATTGATATTGTAATTCTCACTGTGAAGTAATGTTTTACAGCATGCGTAAAGACAGATCTGTATGGCCCTCCCTACCGAGTACCTTTCTTCTGTATGGATCTGCCAAGTGCTGAGGACTGGTTAAATGCTGTCAATCATTGATTTTTCCCTCTGACAGCAGAGTGATGGCTGCAGTGATTGAAGGAGTCAGGGTTTTGTCTTTCTCCCTTGTGCTGCAAGGATTCAAGTGAGAAATCCTCACACCTTCTAAGCCAGCCCATCACTTCCCTCCTCCTCCTTTCCCCCAATTTCCCACTCCCCCTTTCTCTCTCTCTTTTAACAAATGGGCATCAACAGGCCATGAAATAATCAATGCTGATGATCCATCTTGGAGCCTGTCGATATGTTAATGAGCACGCCTCATCGTTATTGCTGCCGGGTCATAAATCACTGCCTCTTACCAGAATGCACAGCAGCTGGTGCAGCAAACCCCAGGCCAGGAATAAAACACTGTCTTTTAACGATTAATGTCCAAACATTCTGCTGCCCTGTGCCTTGATTGTTTTCAGATGCCAAAAAAGTAGGACGGATTGTAAATCAATAAAACAATAAGACAAAGTGTTTTAATAAAAGGAGAGGTTGCGAGTAAATCATTGCAGTGCTCCATTTAGCACTGCTTCCTGGGTAAGGAATAATTGGATACCTGGTACCCAGAAGTCATTTTTAAGGTTATAAATGCCTGTGTCGGCTAGTAGTGAGAAGCAGGCTAGCTTGCAGCCCTACATTTTTCAAATCTGCTTTTTTTAAAGGAACTGAGCAAAGCACAGGGAGGGTTTAGTGGCTATTTGTTTCAGTGTGAGAAATGAAAAGATAACATGTTTGCATTGACTACACTGTAAATCATTATGACGAGATGAGAAAAGAAAAGCTTTATTATTCCTTTACTTCCTGTGTTTGATATCTTACACGTCACGCATTATTTTGAACACCACTCTAATATATAAGCTCAATGTTTAGGCTTTTTGTTTTAAAGATGCTTTTCATTCAGTTTAAGGAAATGACTCCTTCAGTTCAGTTTTTTTTGTTTACCGACTCTTTATTTCAAGTAAATCTATGCAACTGATTTAATGAACCCACATTAATATAATCCTAATGAATAAACGCTGTATTTTAGGAAGTTGTCCAGGCTCTGCCTCTTCAAACCAAAGTGTATCTCTTTATTTAAAAAAAAGAAGTCTTGTTTGGTTTTAATATTGCTGTTAACTGTGGTATCAGTCTTGTGACCTTGTGTTCAACGATTCAGTCAAGCTTGAAGATTGCAGTATAACCTCTGTGTATGTCTCTGCAGGACTCTATAGAGGACAGTTTTATGTTCTAGCCCTTGGACTTCCTGCAGATTATGAATCATAAAACCAAGCATTTATAGCAATGTTAGCAACTAGAATACCATCTACATAACTCCTGCTCTCATACATGTGTCCTCACAATGTCAATATTGGCAGTTAACCAGTGTGCCAGCACAGTAACGGTAGCATTGTCTGTGGCGTTTCATTTGAGACCTTTGTATTTCAGCCCAGTGGTGCACAGACAAAGCCTTCCACTTTCTCTTTGTTGCATAGAAACAATGTGGTTGTCAATATTTGTCCACTTAGATGTATCCAAATGAGTTAGATGTCATTGTTGTGACAAGAAAGCATGTTTCAAGTGGAATGAATAAATTTGCAGCATGACAGGTATTTTGTTTTGCCTGCCAATAAATCTGCTTTCAGCATCTCTTTACACAATTCCCTTTATTATGATCAAGTTCAGCGATAAAACACAGCAATGTTTGCTCTGTTTTTATTCTGCCTCCCACACTCACTAATACACCAGAACGCAACTGTACTACTGCCTCCCTTTGGTTTACAGAGCCAGATAGCATGTGCAAGCATTGGACACCCCAATTTATTTACAGGAACTGAATTTACTTCAGGCTCTGACAGCTTGAATTCCAGTGGCCTGTGTTGGGCTTAAATCATGCTTGCGATATAGTGCAGCTCTGCATTTTTTCTCCCTCGGTTCTAAGTATTTTAATGATGAATCTGCTACTCTGGCTTATGCTGGCTCTAGGCGGACATAACAGCAGTTGTTTAAGTTTTCCAAAATAAATAGAGAATATTTCAATGGAGACAGATAGCAGAGAGGACCCTGGGAAATGGCATAGTTTGACTTGTGGAAGTTGCCTTTCCAAATTGTTTTTGTTACCAAGATAAGGAACATTAACTCTAGATGTCAGAGAAAGTAAATAATATATCAGTCGCCTGCAATAAATGCCATGTGCTGAAGAACCAAATGGAGATTTTTATTTCTTATACCCGTCATCTCTCACTATCTGCGTTCTTCCACTGATCTTTGTCTTCCACATCCACATGCATGTAACCAACCATCCATATCAAATATTATCACTATCCCCGCTTGATTTTCTGATCACATCTGTGTGTCTTGCCATTTCAGAACAGATGGGCCCTGTGCGTTGGTTATTAGTATGAATTTATTGCCTTACAACATACAATTTCATTAGAGAGGTCTGCCATTTAACATGGGTTAAAGAGAAGAAGGTTTACAGTTCTTTCTTTGCACTGATCTATATTCATAGCAACTCATTCGGGTTATTCATTATTGCTCAGGGACTTGTATTTGATTTATTTTGTGGGGAAAAAAGAGTCTCATGCAGGAGTTGTACTTTCAGCAGTGTTATCTATAGGAGCTGCCGTGTTGGGTGACACAATTTGTCGTGACTAGCAGTCATACAGGATCCTCAGGGGGATGTTGTCTCTTATCTCCACAAATACAATTTGGTAGTATTTAATCTTCACAGTCCATATGACTGAAAGAAAAGTACTGTTGCTGCAGTTCTTTGCAGTAATTTAAAACAAGTCAATTAAGTCTTCTACAGTATTTTGTTATACAAAAAGAAAAACTGGAATGGCAGTAGGAGTGAGGAGTAGCATATTTACTGGAATAAAATTAAATGGGGAAACTTGAACGTAAAACTCAAATGGAATCGTTTAATTTGCACAGATTCCCATGCCTTTTGCGATGTTCTTGATTGTTTCACCATTTGCACCCACCGGCATACTCAGTCCCCTGTGAAACACCCCTCTCTTGTGTTGTAGGGGTCAGTGTCCTAATAATTAACGAAAGCCTGTTTTGAAATTGAAGATCATTTAGGGTTTGTGATTTAAATGACGATGTGTGCTTATTAGGGTTCCTGGGAATAGTTGTTGATAGGAACAATCTGGAAGGAGTGAAAAATGATTTAACACACTCAGCAGGAGTGCAGGATTGGCCAATTGCAGTGTGCTGCGATTAATACTCATTGCACAGCGAAGTAGCTTGATGGTGTAGCATGGAGGCCGTTTATTGCGGAATTAGTGTGATTTTACGGCATTTGTTGTGGTGTTATACTAAATGCTAATTAGGCTCTACAACCATAATTAGAACCTTTCGCTAGACAGACCAATTTAACTAGTAGCACAGTAAGAGCATCGTGAAGATTAACACATACACACAGGCTCACATACGCACACGATATCACACTTACATACACAAACATCTCACCTTATAATTACACTCTTGCTAACTATCAGCCTAGACAAATGTGGGGGTTGCAGGGGCTCTGTTTCTCTAATACGTTTATCATTCCTTTGTTCTTGCGAGAGCTTTTATAGAGTGTAGTCATAATGTATATTTTAGTACGATGCGAGTTACAAAAAATATATTAAACAAAGATATATGTAGCTGGCAGTCGCTATGACATGGAACACTTTCTTCAGTAACTGTTGCAGGTCTATTTTTGGACATCCCAAACTTTCATGATTGCTGCCGGTCATACAGTAAATGCCTTTTATTAAACTTCTGTATGCACAAGTGCCCAGACATGAATAGAGAGATTCATAACGGATCTGTCCCGTTGAATGTAATTGCCTTGTGTTCTTCAGCACTGCCATGTCCCATAACACCAAGGATCAGAGTGGAGCATTCACATCAGTCTGCAGCCTCGCCTGCCAGTCAGGTCTGCATGTTGCCTCGGCGTCAGTGGCATGGCATCCTCCTTTGGCTTACACATAAAACCAGAGGCCGTGGGCAGCGTTCTTGCTTCTCACAGCAGACATACTTCTCAATCATCCACTGACACGCAGTTGGATAATGTTAAAACACATAACAGAGTGCACAGGCTCCAGCGGGTTGTTACTGTCTGCTCTGAGCAAAGATTGCTTTATTTTAGTCTGGTTTACTCTTACTATTGGAAATACTTTTTGATTTATCGTGAAGGAAATTTCTATGAAAATATATAGCTCACATATCTAGTGATGGTTCTGAGGAAGAACACAGTTGCAATGCTGTGTCCAAATATGCCTAATTTTTATCTAGGACAACAAAAAAAACAGTGCATGTGTTTACACTTCTTTGTTTCTTGCAAACTGTTGTGTTTTAGTGCACTTGAAGCTAGGCCTGGGTGATATGAGGAAAAAAACATGATCAGTGTTTTTCTCCATATGGAACAATATCAGTATTTATTTATTTATGATGTATAAGTCGTAAATGCTGCTTGAAGAGTATCCTGATAATGACTGAAACCTGAAGAAAGAGGGTTCATCACTTAAACTTTGGAACATTAACATTTGCCTGTATTTTCATGCTCTCAGTATAATGACATATATAGGCCTATGCATTTAAACGAAGGAAAATAAGAAAAAATATATAAATGTTCCTGTCTTAAACGATATTTGTGACGATTGAGTATACGTTTATGAATTTACGAGGCGCACTTGAATGTAGCATCAAGTTTGTTGGTGACAAGATGTTTTGCGTACAAAATGATGGAGATTTCTGAATTTACAAGGTGCACTGAATGCATCCCACCCCGTCTGTGGCCTGTCTGTGCGTTACACTCTGACACAAGAGGGGAGTATAATTTCAAAACTAACAAAATCCGGACGAGTAAAATATGATTTTGCATATCTTTGTGTTGGGTGGGACTATGGAACAATATGGGGGTGGACTTAAAACAGTGTTCAAACATAAAACACTTCAATGCAAGGATCATGTTTTCACGAGGTGCAGGGATGAAGTGGGGGTGTAAATGTCACTTGGGTGTCATAAGATATTGTTATTTATTTCTTTTCATCATTACTTGGACTTTTTTGACTATGTTATGTTACTGTTAGGTGTCTTGTTCTTGTTTTTATAATTATTATTATTGTGGTATATTATTATTGTTGTTTTTATCATGATTATTATCAAAGAAGTGGGAAGGATATGAATATATAAATTCACAGGCACATGCAGAAGGTTTGGGATTTAATACATTTCGACTTCTTCCCACTCCTTTTTGAACATAAAATATGTTACAATTGTTTTATTTTGTTTGATACTGTTGTTTTTATGTTCAAAATAAACTTTCAAACTTAAACTTAAACTTACACTCACACACTGACAGCAGCAGGAACAGAAGCAGTGTGTCTGTAAATGAGACCAAAACGCAGTTTAGTTTAGTTTTTCTCACCACGATACCTAAGTACACACATTTACTTGCCAGTGGGACTTCCTGATTTCCACAGCAGTTTGGATGCTAAAAATGGGCCTACACTCGGACAGTGTAGTAACAGGAACTTAAGTTCAATGATGCGTCCATGTTCAATTTGACATTACTTACATCACCTGCCTTGCATTACAATACCTTCCTTATCAACAACCATACCAACATAACTTTCCTGAGCAACATTAACATTACATCTACTTATGTACCAACTTTCACATCAATCTGACTTGATAACTGAAAAAAAAAAGATTTTAAACATAATCGGGACCGACAGACTTTCCTTCTTACAGTATAGATGCATCAAAAAAACAAATCCTTGTCAGAGTTGTTTGAATGACATGGATTTACAATACATCTCGTCTAGATAACTGAAACTTCTGCCTTTTTTTTTTTTTTTAAACTAGTGGGTCCTCTTTTTGAGCCAAGAGAAAAAAACATTCTTTGACCTGAGATGCACTTAAATATGTGTAAATACATACATTATTTATATAAGCATCAGGGGCTGCTATTGTTTCAGAGCACATTGAGCTTTTGGCTGCGGCCTTGGGGCCTTCTGTAAAACACTTTATCATGTTTTTAGTCCTCATGAATAATTAAAAACTTAAATTACTTGCCATGTACAAAATTCATATGCTGGGGGTTGGGGGGAGAAAGATACATGAAAATTAATTTTCTTTTCTCTAAGAGTGTGACGGGAAATCAATTAATCTTGATGTATTATTTCATGCAGGGCAGGGTAGCAGCAGCAGCAGAGAGAGTGGCTACAGCTGTTCTCATTGGAGAGGCTATATATTATACTTGGCGGCTTTGACAGCTTCTGAAGGAAAGGCTGAAGGATATCAAGCAGGTGAAGCAACTGTAAAAAAATATTAGGGAATACAAACTGTTTCCAGGGGCTTTTATAAACTGTACAGCAGGAGGGAAAACATTATTAAATTTATTTTTGTCTGGGCTTGTTTCTATTCCCAAAAACCGCCATCAGTTCTTGCTGACATTATTAATGATGTTCCCTTTCGAAAAATCATGTTCATCTGATTAACTAGTCATATGTTTCTGTCTGTCTATCTGCAATTTATTTTCTTGTGTCTCCTCTTGCCTTTTTTGGGGGGTAAGGGGAATTGAGATTTACCACCCGTCAGATAAATGTGTCCAGGTAATATAACACTGGGGATAGAGTGACAGAGCTATTTACTGCCTGCTTTAAAGTTTTATAACTTGTCACAGTTTGCAGCTTGTTGTCTGTGGCTCCCTACTTTCTGGACACAGTATCTGGAAATAGAAAAGTGTAATCAGAAATGATTACTCTTTTAAGAGATAAACAAGTTATGGTTGTGGGGTGGTCCTAAACTGTCAATATTTCTAATTATTTTTGCACCAAATGTTTAGAAAAGTGTTATCTTACAATGCGATGTAACTTAGCAACATTTAGTATTTGACGAATATATATTACATGTACACAGAAATACTGTTTATGGAATATGTTGAATATAATTGGCCATTCACCTCGTCTTGGTGACATTTAATCATAGTTTCATGCAAACTTTTCTCCAAAGTGATGTGAGGACTGTCGGAAGTCAGTCATGTCAGCCACTTACTGAAAGATGGATCACCAGCCTGCCAGCTGCGACTGCTGATGAGTGACAAGTGAAATGTGTCATGTCGTTCTGCAGAGATGTGTTTGTCAGGGGGGGGTGTTTGTGGCCAAACAGTTATTTTCTAGCTGTAGTGTACAAATAAACAGTAAAATAAGACAGTGGCAGAGAAAGCATTTAGTGCATCAGATAGATAAAATAATATTGACACTCCCAACAAAGAATGTAGACAACTGAGTCAGTGATTGTTAAACATGCCATTCCAAAAATCATGTGCATTAAAATACTTCTATAACAGCCTCTATCTTTATGATGAGCCTATCCATTAGACTTTGGGACTTGGCTGCACATTGTTGAGGTCCACTGAAGTTAGATGATAATACCTGGCTCTCAGTCAGTGTTCTGGTTTCACAAGAATGTTTTCACAAGCAATGAGTCGAGTTCTTCCATATTCCAAGTCATGCAGCCTGAATTTGTAAACCATCACATTGAATAAGAGCAGGTGTTGTCACAAGGTCACAAGCACAACGTTGTGGATGGAACAAAATATCACTGCAAGAACATATCACATCGTACAATATATACAACATATTGTATCGTGCTGGTGCCTAATATCTGTATTTAAAAAAAAATATTCATTTACCAGCGTCACTACGAGCAAAGATAGCACACGTGGACATGAAGGTTATAGTCAGTGTGTCTTAAAGAGGAACTGAGACTCTATGCACTTTTTGTGTTTTTGTGATTTTTGTTCCATCTCCATTGTCAAGTTCTTGAAACTGACACTCAGTGCAGTGAATAAATACATAATTCCTCCACATCAGGAGGAGTCGGTTGGCGTGACTTGAACATTTGGTTAGGATGCTTCCCTGGTATTTCGATCATGTCCAACCGGGATAAATAATGCTTCTCAACTGGCTTGGGAAGGCATCCATTTCCCCCCTCGAAGAGCTGAATGAGGTGGTCAGAGGAGGGTTAGGACCCAGATATGCAGCAGATGATGGAGGGATGGATGGATATCGTGTTGTATCATAGATGTCTGTTTTGGGATATATCAAGTATCCCAGAATCTGCATCATGACACCTTCATTATCATGGACAACGCATCGCGCTAGTATTGTATTGTGAGTTACTGTGGGATTCCCAGCCCTGCATAATATTGCCAAAAAAATGCTGTTCGCTATACCATGAGGACTTTACCTTATAAGAATGAGCTCTAGATGCAAAGGGAACAACAGCAGGTCAACAGGTATGTACATATACTTTTGGCCAAAGGGTGTTTGCAAAAATGTCTTAAATATACATTTTACCAATACCAGGAGGTAAAAGTTTTAATGCTGAATTTATGAGGTGCTTATTTAAAACATAAACATGTTAACTGGATTTACGGTTGTGAGAGGCAGAGGAAGCGCTAGTAGGAAGTGGGAAAGAGAACACTGTTCATTTTATCCTTCGTTAAAGTGTTGGCATCATTTCTCCATTTTCCCTTGGAGAGGTACGTATTCTGCTCTGCTATAAATTCCATTCCATTTATGAACAGATTTCACTGGTCAACAAGACTGGTAATCAACAATCAGTAAACATCTGTTACTATCTATTAATAACCCAGCAGTACAGATTTATGGCCGGCCAGACGGCTGGCGAAAATGTATTTCTGCAGCTGACGAGGGGCAGCTTGGTACAGGCGTCCAATGCCATTTGTAAATGTGAGACAAATTAGAGAGCAGGAGACAACTAAATTAAAAAGCCAAATGACCGAGGCCAGATGGAGCACAATATAACAAATGGAACAAGTTGTGGAGGTGCCAGTTGTACAGACGCTGAGGGACACTGAGAGGGAATTGATTCAGGAGAGCCATTGGGTGAGCAGATGAAAAGGTTATATTAACACTTACAGGAGGCAGAAAGTAGGCCTCTGTGCCCTCCAGCTTTATGTTGCAGTCATTCACACATATGGACGCTGCTGTCCACATCATCTTTTAAATGGTGCCGCTGTGTGAATGTCAGTGCGAGAAATAAACACAGTGTCGCACTCAGAGCCTCTGACATAGGGCATATTGTCGGCACAGTTAACTCATACATCTTTATTCAGATGTTAGCGAACCGTTTTTCTCATGATACATATTCATGCGCTGCAATATCCAGCCTTCTATGTAGTTTTTAATGGGCTCTTTTCCATTGTATTCTTCTGAAAAATACCATTATTTAAACCTAACCACGAAGGAATTAGTTTGTCACATGACAGCATTTTGCCCAGAAATATTGTGTATTCTTGTAATTTAATGAAACGCACTGAGGCAGTGCGCAATCTGGCCAGTTTTGCTTCATTCCAGTTGTTCGCCGGTGATGCATCACACCTGCAGCTCTCTAGGTTAAGACACATGAACACATTTGTATCTTGTAAATGGGTATGCAACACTGGGGTGAGGAGCACATTTGTTTGGGTTAAAGACAGCATGTTAATGAAATAGATCATGAACATTGCCATTATGATAATGGATTACAGCACTTTTCTTGTGGCGTAATATTTTATTTATGACCTTTCGGATTACTGAGATGAACAAGAAGAAATTGTAGATAGTGTTCAGCTCTACAGCCCTTTTCCAAACGCAAAACAACCTGTATTTACTGCACACGTTTTTCTCTTTGGCATGTTAAGATCAGGGAGTTTGAGTGGGGCATTAGCTTTGGGTTAATGAAGTCTGCAGTCGGGAGAGAAATGGTTATTACTTTGTAATGTAGAGTCTTTTAATTTCCACTGTGGCAGTCAAGCCTAATGTGTTATTTTACATTCTGTTTCAGATTGCATAAAGTGGTCACTGCTATTTGTCTTACTCATTTAAATCACCATTATTCAGATGTAGTAGGAGATGATACATTAGGCTGCTTTTAATGCTGGTTGCCTTCCTGGTTGCTGAATAATAAAATATTCCTCACCGGGGACAGTAACACAACGGTAATATTCTCCTGAAAGCCTATCTGAGTTTCTTTCTTCCTCCATGACATACATAAGCTGTTAACACATAATATGCCACCATTTGTTTCTTTAATCTCTGCCTTTTATCCTTTTTTGTGCTCTTGAGGCATCATTATGGGAATCTCTGTTCTCATCACTCACTCAGAATCCCATTTTTGTTTTTCTGTAGGAGATTTCCTCCTGTGCAGTTACTTACAGTAGCCCTCTCCTTACCTCTCGCTTCTGATAACGGAAGCAGGAACTGACAGGGACTATTTGTTATGGGGATGAGACGGGTGACACACACTAGATTATAAAATGCAGAGACGTGCAGAGGTCAGATAAACAATTTGCCACCAAACTTGGCTACCCATGATGCTCTCTGCTCACTGTCTGCACAATATGAGGCGGGAGGAAAGAGGAGGGGACCCACAGCTCGGAGGGAAGGAAGGTGGGAAGGATGTTGTGAGTAGGAGAGGGGGGCCAGAAGAACACAAAGGAACAGTGAGAGAGAGAGAGAGAGAGCCCCTGGCTGATGGCAGTCAGGTTTGCATTTTTTTTCCTCCCTCTCTGGGTTAATTCACAGGATGAAAAGCTGCTCTCTGTGATGTGTCATATATCAAAGACAGGGCATCAGTAATCTTTGCTCAAGGGCACAGATAACAGACAGATAGACATGTGAATGAGATGAAAAAAAAGCAACTCATCCTTTTCTGCTACCACCACGGAGGAGATAAAACAAGATTTATGACTCATCTCAGACCACATACTGGCTGCACGGACCATTTTTCACATGCTCCAAAAATTGGTGCTGGAAAGCAATCTGCTTGTCAGTGTGTCCATCAGGTGCTTCAGGAGGAAATTGGGTCCTTCGGGCTTTTTGCTCTGCAGTCAGCTATTTTCTTTATAGCAGTTTTGTTTTTAATGGTATCCATAAATATATGTAGGGTTATAAGTACCTTTATCACCCAAGGAGCTTTTCCACATGATGTGGTCGCTATGCTCTGGTAGTTGTTTCCGAACTGAGAGCTTCCTCTGGACACCAGGATCTGGGGGGATTCGGAGTTTTCTCCGCGTTGATGGACAGCGATGAGATGGTGTGTGCGAGTTACAAAACATGCATATTCACAGCTGATACTACTTTGCACTTTGAATACACTAGCAGCAGATAATGCCTCATTGCCTTGCTTTACTCGCTCACAAAGCTGAGCGTTGAAGTAGTTTGAACTGTGCAGTGACACAAACAAACAGTAACAGTCAGCAGTTTCAGTGATGGTATCCACTCTGACAGGGAGCATCAGGATAAAGAGAGACTGTCCAAATCTTCCTGACAGAAAAAGTTACACTAAGACTTTCCTCACAACAGATATTATAGTAAAGGGTATTGGAATCTATGTAAAAAAAAAAACCCAAAAACATAGTGAATCAATAAGGGAAAGCTGTTTTGCTGGCTTTATTGCTTATTAAAAGTAGCCTAGCTTATCACGCTAACAAGCTTAAGTTCATCAGATAAAATGTTTACCACCGACATCGCCTTAGGTTAGCTTGTGAGCATAAACACAAAGCTGTGAAACACACAATTTCTGCTGCGAGAGGTCGCTCCATCAAAACAGTAAAAAGAAGTAGTGGTAGACGTTGCGAAGTAGCATAGGATCATGGGAGTTGTTTTTCACCACTATAGTTGATGAAAATCTATGTGACATGACTCAGGAAGAAATCATGTTGACAGATGAGGAAATAAATGAAAGTTTTATTCACATTACATTTAGTGACCTATTCATGTTATGTCACTTCATTCTAATGACATACCTGCATATACCAGTGAACGTTAATGCTAATAAAGAAGATATGATGCCGTTAACACGCCATCAAATGAAACCTTTTGGTAATATTTGATATTATGTCAGTACACAGCTCAAGAAAATACATAGCATAGTTGTTTTTAGATATGCAGTGTTACATATTGTAGTTTTAACAAAATTTACAAGGCTATTCGCAATGTTTTTTGTTTGTTTGATTGCAGGTAAATCAAAATCTGAATTTCCAAAGCAGTCTCTTACTTGGAACTTATTTTTAACTCTAGCTCACTGTCAACAAGTGGATATAAACTGTGACTACTGCATTCAGCAAATGTGTAGCATAAGCTTCTGCTGCTTGGCTATGTGATTTTTCAAGGGCTTCCTCACTGCCAGGTTGGAATGGGGTGTAAGAGTGGCCCTGCTGTGCGTGGAGTGTTGATAGCACTGGGAGCTGCATGACTCTGTCTGTTATGGATCAGGTTGCACTCGGGGAAACATTTGAAGGCTCCTCTGGGCTTTTACAGAGCAGCAGTTTTCCAGGGGACAGAAGGATCAGCTTAAAGCAACAGGCTTGTTGACTTTGATATCTTATCTGATACCAGCACTTCCACAAGTTTACACCCCTGCAAGCAGGCCTGACATTACAATATCCTCATTTGTGCTAGCAAGGGGATTTGGCCCACCGCGGGGGATTGAGGTTTGTGTTTCTGCCTGTCGCAGATGAGCGAGGGTTTCCATAATTTGGCGGGTGTTCCCTCTCATACTAGACCAGTCTGAGCATGAGAAACAGGCCAAGGAGAGGGGAGGGCACCTGTACCTGCCCAGCACAGCAGGCAGATGTTCTACGAGGCTCATTGTGAATTACAGCAAGGGAAAGAGAACAGACTGTTTGATGTAAAACATACACTTGTTTTGCACATTGTCACGTTCGCCTCTTGTCTCCCGTTGCCCCTTGAGCTCTGTCCTACCTGCTGTTCCTGTCTAGACTACTTGCCAACTGTGACATCTGGTCTAAGATGAAAGCGTCGGCAAAATCTGAATGTCAATATCCTCTCCGTGGACGGACAAAATGAACAAACGGAGGAGTGTCTGTCACTCTGGCAATCATCTTTCAAATGAAAGGTTACTGCGGCACATTGTGTGCAGGAGAAATGACCATTTTTAATCAGACAGCAGGGGACACATCTGTCAGAAGCTCAGTAAAATTGCAGTTAGGAGCCAAGACAAGTAGAAGCTGATCAGAACAAATCATTTCTCTGTTCACCCTGCTGACAAAACAGGCCGAAATGCGAAAAGGCCGCCAGGGAATTAAATATGAATTTTCCAGGTTCATCCTTAAGAGGCAGTGAGATAAACAATGCCGGTTTACTCCATGCTGATAATTTTTCTGGCTCGCTGTGTGTGTGTGTGTTGCTTCATTTTCTCAAGCAAAACAAGGTGTAACAGCTGTAGAAAACCCCAGCTGTAGAAAAC
>JAPQRN010000008.1:18592570-18609891 GCA_037367275.1 Coranthus polyacanthus | reverse complement strand
TGGGGAAATTAAAGATCAAAACATTAATTGAGAAAAAATGGTAAATTAAATGATGATAAAATTAACTGCTGCAGTCTCGTTAGGGGTGTAATGATCCTTGTATTCTTCCTGAACTGTCACAGTACGGTCGTTATGGGTCGGCGCATGTAGTTGTATTAAAAATGTGGAACAAACTGTATCTTGTGCCACTGTTTGTTCAGTAGACTGTACATAAGAAGTGGATGGAGCCACTGTGGCATCACCCATTGGTTTTTGAACTGTCCTATTGAAGCCAGGAGTTTTGGCCATCACCACATTGTGACTATATTTGGACAAAAGGGGCGGAGCTGCAGGAGAACAAGGGGTCAGAGCCATCTGCGAGGGGTCATGGGTGGTAAATGTAAACGTCATCGAGCATTTGGGTAACAAAAACATTTGATGGTCTTGTCAGTGTAACTTTTTAACCACAACTACAGTCGAGCTGTCAGAAAAAAAAACAAAAACTTGTATAATTCATTAAAGAGAAGCTCTGAAAGTCTGACTCACCGAGTAAAAAGTAGCCTAGCCTTATACATTTGTTTGTTTGACGTCAATATACTGTTATATATATACCCCTAAGTCCTATAATGGATAGCATCACATTTGTAATTGTATTTATATATAAATGAGAAAGTTTACATGCAAGCCAAAAAAATGAGGAATCAATTTGAGGATGCGATAGACACCGACAGTCACACTCGATGTTTAACAGTCCTATGCTGATCTCTAGCAGGCCTGTGTGTTTTTCTGTGAGGTGCTGAGTGGTTGAAGCTGATGCCATGGGTATGTCAGGTGACAGAGCCTCATGTTCAAGCAGCTTGGCCCTGTTGTAGAGGGCCTCCATCTTTGTCAGCCCTGTCTCATCTTATAAACAGTCCCAGACAGAGAAGCTTTACCATGAATAATGCCTCAGGTCTGTAGAATCCCAACACCTATAAATCTTAATAGAGGTTCCCAGATTCCAATGGGCGGCCACATCTCTTTCTCACCCTGCCCAACTGTCTTCCGCCTCCCATTCCGAGCCTCCAATTTTCTCTCCCCAAAGAAAACCCACAGTAACTTGAATTTGCCCTGCTATGATTTACCTGCGCACAGGATTACATGCATATAGCTCATTCAAATCAATAAAAACATGTCAAGAATGCTTAGCCCCCTGCGTTTTGCTAAATGCAATTTATCACTCAGGGAATCGGGGAAGGGAATGGGCTAACAAATGGGAGTCTGATCATTTGCGTTGGACCTGTTGTCAAATACTTGAAGAGTGCATTTTTCATTTTCTGTACAGTAAATTGCACTTGGTTGTATGTTTATTTCAAAGGGACTAGCAGGGCCCCTGCTTATTGCATTTAGTATGGAAACCTGTGCTTCTATGAACTGCTGTATGGTGTTTACTTCAATTCCCACATCATATCATACGACAGACTGTCAGACAATGGTAAATTAAGCACATCCAGTACATTTTACTGTGAAATGTGTGAATTTAATACTGTATGTTGTTGATAGGATTGCTGTAAATCAACCTCAAGTGTATGATTTCAGTACGTTTATTTGTCATTACGTTGAATTTTTAAAGTCATAACAAAAGTAGAAGTCGTCTTACCTTAAAAATATTCCATCAGTATTGCTCCCTGACCCTCAAGCTTGAGCTGCATCACTCACCCAGATATGAATTATGTGTTGCATTTCTCATGCTTGCCTACTGAATTATATTAACTGGCTTTGAAGTGAAGGAAAATATACTTATAAATCAACTGATCTCATGTATATCAAGTCAACGGACAGTCATCAGGAATGCTGCGCATCATCTTAAGCAAGATTGGGTGTGTGCTGCTATGATGAGCACAGATATTGACACTTTGAGAGACGTCTTGCTTTGATATGTCCATCTGTGCCTTTGGGCTGAGGCCGGTCAACATGATGCCCGCTGATTCCTCAAATTGAGCCTGCTTAAGATTCATCATTCATAAATTGGGAATATGTCACCTTTGAAGTGCAATTACAGTGCATGCCAAGGAGGTGGGTTTTATGAATCAACTATTTCACTACTCCTCCCAAATTTACTTTGGAGTATATAGACAAATCAGGCTTAATAGATAGTTTGTAGATCGACCTGCTATTTTATGGAGGCGAGGGTTGGCGAAGGGTTGTTAATGGACCAGCTTCTTCTTGTGTAGCCTTATTAACAGTCTCTTTGAAAATATATTTGCTATGCTGATTTTTTTTTACAGACACAGTCGGTCATTTACGCATCTCATTGATTAGCTGATGCTTCTAAAGTGCGGATCGAGATTCTGCACACATGGATTATGCTTTTATTAAATCGCCAGTCAGTTTTCATTGTATCGGACCTTTTAATTGTTACATCCAAACGCCATTAATCTAGATTATGAATACGTCATTTGTCTGATTCAGGTTTGTCAATACAGCTCAGAACTGCAATTCCTTGTAATCATAAATGCATTCACAACGCAGCTATCATGCGTCGAGGATCTGAGTCACTGAGGTGTATTTCTATGGGAGAACTATTCTTCTTGCGTAGTTCAAAGATAAATTAGCAGCTTCTAAATAATGCAGTGAACCCTAATTCTCTTTGATTAGTGGCAAGTTAGAGGATAGCGACCCATTGAAATTGGTCATCAGCATAAATAATGACTGAATGAACTGATAAAATGCAAAGTTGCCGGCCATCATAAATCAAATGAAAACCACTTGGTGTGGAAGTCATTGGAATTAGAAGTCCATGCTCCTATTAATTATGTTGCCTTGCCAAGGCGACAGTGTTATAAATCAGTTGTGAAAGGTACTCCAGCCGGCTGGCCTGCCCAGCAAGGCTTGCTGCCTGCAAATGGTTCTGTATACCCCCCTAATTGTTTCTTAAACAAGCCACCTCTAGAGGCTGAGGCTGATGGACAGAGTTTAAGAACAGAATTGAAAATGTAGGTGAATGCTGCACTGTATATAGTCTGTGCAGTCACATTAGAAAGTAGGTCACTATCAAGAATTTTATGATTTATCTAAAATTAATAGAAAGAATTGCCAATTCTACAGTTAGGAATGCATCATGTTTCTATGGTACAACAAAAAACTGTTTGTCCTGAAAGTCAAGCTTGTACTCCGCTTAGCAGAAATAGAATTTGAGCGTCTGCATTTTTATCGCACTTATGTTGGACTATGAATCATATTTGCTGATCTACAATATGTTAAAAATGGGGAGAAATCATAGTAACTCACGATTCAATTCTATCACGATAAATTACTTGCATAACGATGGTATCGTGATACATCGGTTCTGTAATACCTCATGCATTGCAAGACCGTTATCTACAACACATCACAAGGTCTGGGCGACTGAAGACGAATAAATACTCCTGGAAAGAAAAAAATTGTGGTTCCAGTTTCATGGAATGTGACAAGTGAGATAGAACGATGAGTGTCTTAGCTTAGTACTCCTTCAACACACACACACACTGACTGCTTTGGTTTAAAGGAACTCCATCTCTGGTTCTCGTGAAAGCCATACATTTTTACAAAGTGGCATTTTGGTATTTGTTTTGGATACGCGTAATGTTCAGACTTTTTATTAATGAAACTCCTCCCTCCTCAGTGCAGCTCCAGTGAACTGAACCACGACTCCTTTCATCTAATTTTTTATAGCAAAGTACTTTCAGTGATAACAAGATATATTCCCTTTTAGTCAAGATTTCAAAACTCAATATTGTGTATGACAAGCAATATGAGTAGTATCTATTAATATTTGAAAGAACCATATAATATGACATTACCACTGTGGTAACCTTGAAGATAAACCCCTGCTTCTAAAAACTCAGATTCCTTGGAATTGTAAGTATGGAGCATTACTTCTTTCTGAACGAAACTGAGGCATGTGAATGTGCGCATGCCCCTCTGTAAAGGCTCCATGAGCCCACCATCAATCACACACTCCTTATTAGGCTGTCTATAACTGACTGGAGTTATTTTGCTGGGTATGCTATTAGAATAATTGCATTCCTATGCAGTTCGCTGTTCTGCTAGATTTATTTGTTTTTACAACACAGAGCCCTTATGAGGTCAAACAACTTGTGATGCTGCCTGTAAATGTCTGTTTAGAGATGTCAATAATATAATGGACTGGCATAGGATAGGAAAAGGCTGTATAGTGTATCTACAATCGTTGTGTGAGGATGTCACCAGCCTTCTATGCTTAATCTCTTTGCTCGAGATGATGTGTGGAGTTTGGAGTTGCAGGGTATATAATAGCATTATTTAGTTTAAAGTAACTCTTGCCTGCTGTAATGGATCTATAACCTCTGTACCTGTATGAATACCCCTCTTGTAGGGTGTTAGTTATCTAAAATGGGCTTGTAATCTCAATCATCTCATTTTCCACTAGATTTTCCCTCTCTCTTTACATTGCTAGTGAATTAGTTCCTGCGCTGGTGACACTGGGCGGCTCTGGACTCTCGATCTATTACACGGTGAACGACAAAATAGCTTTCTCCTTTTAAATGAGGCCTCCTCTGTCAATCCATTACCCATCTCTCTCTCTCCCTTTCTCTTTCTCTTTCTCTCTCCCACTGTCTCTCTGCACTTTCCTGTGTGTGCGTGCGCATATGTGTGTAGGAAAGTCCCCAAGAAACCATTTAGGCAGTAGAAATGGAGCGGGCCCAGGCCTCAGGTGTCCGTGTCACGGTGATGAATCACATAGAACACATATTAAACCTTCCTCATGTGAGAGAGACCTGTGTTGAGCTGCACCCTTTGCCTGGCTACCCTCTCCCAAAAAATGAGATCTGCAGGAGGAAAAAAAAAAAAGAGAAAGAATTATAAATATGACTGTGTGTTCTGCACATAAAGGCCGGCTTGTCCCTGAGAAATTGATTTATTGGATTCCCTGACATTTTAGTTGTGGTCGTTATGTTATATTTATGGGGGAATTGCTGGAGCCTCTCATTATGCTCTCCTAATTTATTTTACATACTTTTATGGTCGCTTGTGCTCAGCAGGCCTTTACGGCAGCTGTTATTGAAAAAGAGAAAAAGGCAAGTACATATCGATCAAGATTTACATGTTTATTGCCAAGGCTGTGATTTATTTTACCGTGTTTTCTTGTTTGGGTCGAGCTCCATTTCAGTCAGTTGCCTGAAGTACAAAGAAATGTGATGCAAATGTTTTAGTACATATACAAGCACATATACCTCATATTTTTTACCCTGTTTATATTTATTGATTTCTTAGAGACGTAGAAATGATGTCCCAGAACTAGTAGTGATGTACTATGTTTGCTTAACATTATATTTTAAAGCCACAGTGCATGACCATGAGAATCATACATGGGTTGCAACAAATTTTATGGTCAGCTGACTGTTTTGGAGTTATTCTTTGCATTGCATAGATTTTTTTTATATATATATACATATCTTGAAAACCACAACAGTAGAACATTATTCCTCTTTTCGAAATGACACTGAGATACCTTGTACAGGTTGTTCTGCGTCAAGTTTTGTGGCCTTGGACATGATTAAGTAATAAAAACAATTAAATTAAATTACTTAAACTTTTGATGCATTAAATAGGGTCCCAAGATCATTCCTCAGCATAAAGGATGTGTAATTAACAGCTGAGATGAAGCGATTATGAGCTGCTTCTTATTAAATTAAAGACTTAAAAAAGGGTCTTCCAGCGAAGCCCAAGAACTTGATATATGCTTATGCGGCTCTGAGCATCACCTACCATGAAATTTAGTGTTTCCAGGATATTTAACATTAAGACGTAGTTAAAATTAATTCTACGTGCAATTTCTCAAAAAGAAAGCTGACAACTAATGTCAATAAATCGTGCTCAGCCTGAGATGGGGGAATCGTAAATCTGTTGCACAGTACCGCCCCTCAATGTGGTAGTCAGGGGTCGAATGGGGGTGTGAAGCCCGGTATAGGAATGAGGAAGATGGATATGTCGGCGCAGGAAGGAGAAAGGGTGATTTGAAACCCAGGACACTGATTGGTGGAGATGAGGCTCGGGTGTCCTTGCCGTGACATTCAGCCCCTGATATTTGTTTGGCTTTAAATAATACCCAGGACAGGGCCTGAGAGTGATGGCCACCGGGTCGGCTGACATTGCAGCCTGAGCCAAGGTGAGCGACTTCAGGACACTTCCCCTCTCTCTCACTCTCTCAGTCTTCCCCTTCATCTCTCCATGTCTCTCTCTTTCTGTCTCGGGCCTGTCAATATGCATCCACTTGTCTGATGGGTCCTTCTGAGGAGCTTACAGCTGACATGCTGGTGTCTTTATTTCCACCAGCAATCCTTTTAGAGTTGGCCTCGGTGATCAGTCATGCCACTGACAAGCAGCTCAGGCCTCAGCACCTCAGCACCCCTCCATCCACTCCTCCTCATGACTCTGTCATTACAAAGGAGCAGCACAGAGAGGTTTTGGTCCAGAGTAAGAATTTAGGTTGTGTCCATTTCTCATGCACTGCTGCTAGACACCTGTTATTTATCTTTATGTCTTCTAAGGCCTCATGCCTTGGTGTAATAATACACAGCATTTTGCAGGAAAAAAAATCCATCCCTTTAACAGTATTAATGGACTTATGCTTCATTAGTTTCTAATGGTTTATTTTTACTCTTTCCCACAGATATTACTCCACACTACTAAAAAATAAGGCTGTCTAACTACATGTTTTTTGAATCAAATAAGAACATTTTTAATTAACTTCACTGTTTTGGATTGTTGTATTGCGGACAAATGGATAAGGGACCAAAAACTGCAATTACTATGTTGGGTTTTAATAAGAAAAAATAGAAAACACAAATTAAAGTGCAAGTGTATGCCAAGCTTTGCGAGGCATCAACAGTTCATCACAACAACAAAAAACACTTCATTTATTCTTGTTTGCATTATTGTGTTCTCTCAACAAAAATGACCTATTTACAACTGTAACAAATCGTCCCATAAGGCATAATTCTCATTTTCACCGCCGTGTAGTATTTTGTAATGATGTTGGCGAGAATTGTTGTGCACTTTGATTAGCTCATTGTTGTGGTAATACCTTCTTGTGGCTTGCAGTAACACAAAAGCAATTAAAAAAAAATATAGAAGTGTTTTCTCAGGTATTTAAGTCCGAGTGAAATGATAACTTTCACCGAACTGGCAGGTTGTAGTGGCGGCTACTCTGCTGTGTCATTTGTCTTTGCAGAGAGTCACCGTGGTTTAAATGTGAAGCAGGGTGAGGCGCAGTACGTAGCTTTTCTTGTATGTGCCAAAAACAATGAAGTATGAAAGAAGTTTCCTTACAGCATATTGTGTCGGGAACATAGTTAGTTGACACTATTGTCTTAGATGTAGTTGAGTGTCTAAGTGTTGGCCTTTTACCTGTGAAATGAGCTTAATACTACATTAACATGCAAACATACTGTGCGGCTGCATCCTAAGTCATGGGAGACCATGTTGTGTTACAGGGCGGGGTAAGTGTGAGTACTTTTCCAGCTCATAGCAGATGATGTGCTCTTGATTATGCTGGACCACAGTAATTATGGGCGAGGGCTGGGTCTGGGTTATGGCCTCTGTGATTACCGCCTCACTGTAAATGACTAATTTACAGTGTTGTTGATGCCTAGTTAGAGAAATAACTAACTCCACACACAAACAGGCTCTTTTACAGCCACGGTGCTCTTTAATTAGGACGACTTTGGTGACAGCCAAATTTACTGCGGATTTGACCAATAAAAAAAAAATTTGGATTTAGACACCCAGCCAACACAGATGACAAAATAGTTCAAAAATGTGGTCCTTGAGAGAAGACAGTGTGGTGTGTTTTTGTTTTTTTTTTCCCCACTGTCAGCCTAAATATCTCTCTTTCTGTTCTTTCTGTGGCAGGATTATTCTTTTGCTCACATTTGATATGATTAATTTAGATGCATAGACATTAACTTGTAAAAAATGTAACAACATTTCCGTGCGTCCTGGTTTCTGTCCATATCGCAGAGCCACACAGGGCACAGAAGACCTATTTTATTATCACTGACAGTACATGAAGTTTGTACAGAAACGTAGCTAATTATAATTATGAGGTGAATGTTCTGTTTTTTTGTGGCTGTGGTTAATTGCTAACATGTAGAATTGGATTAAATGTTTCCCTTGGAAACTCTACACTGCCGTTAGTCCATAACTTTAATTCTCCATCATTTAAATTACAACTCTTCTGGCAGCTTTAAGACAAAAATGCATCACATTGTCATTAGTAGCTCTATTATCGCTTGCATTATTATTTTCCTATTTGTCTTGTGTGCGTCGCCTCTGATTCCATCTCAGCTTTTTGACTCTGACATGCTGTGAAGAAAAACAGATCAGTCCAACATTAGCCCTTGGGAAAAAGCAATTATTCTACCATCTGAAGAGGAAAAAGGGTGAAATCCCATTTTTCTATCAGGGAAATAACAACAGAAATGTCAAATCCTGTCTTCATAAGGATTTTATCTGATATTAAATTACATGACTGTGTCCAATAGTATCATAGCAGACATTGTCTTCCTTTTGTTTCTGTCGCTTGTTTGAATGTGAACACTTTTGCTACTTGAACTTGTTTTTGATTTACTTGCACTGCCTTGCAGATCTATGCTAACTTCTTCTATATACATTTTTTCTACTGAATATATTGCTTGATGGGATGATCAGCTGTTTGCTAAATCTTTAAGTGTCCAAACATGGTTAGAATAAAATAACCCTTTAATTATGGTATTTTTACAGAAACAGAGGCAACAGCAACTAAGGAGGAGGAGCTTATTGAATGATCCATTGCATTATTTGGAAATATACACACAGTACTTATGTATATTAATGACAGCGGGGTTGGTAAATGAAACTTCTGCAGACATTAGACATGTTGTCTAATCTAAAGTCATGTCATATCCACTCTGAAAGCATTTCAGCCATAATTTTCACTACACATTACACACATCAGTCAATGTATATTTGTATTTTAATTAATCTACACCGGTCGGCTAGCAGCTCACATGTTCCACGTACAGAAGTGTATATCAAGACTTCAGGTCTATTTTTGCATTTTACACGCAACACACTATTTGTCTTGCATGGACTCATTATCTATTTTTGCACAGTCCATAATTGGCTACTCTAAATCCATTGCTAAAATCCCCCATCTTCTCTTAATATATGCTTGTTTTCCCATTTTCTTTGATCTACATCCAGTAGTAATGGAAAAAAAATGAAGACACATACACTGAAGCAGTTGTTGCATGTGCTGCTCGTACTATGCTTTCATCGTGGACAGAGCATAAAACCAATAAAAGCAGTCGTCATACTTGTTCCTCTTCTGTATACTTCTCCTAATAACCTTTATTTTCATCCCTCCTTCTTTCCTGATCTAACCTCCACTGCGTGGCCCTTTTCCTCTCTAAGCTTTTGTCTCTGTTCTCATTTCCACGCAGCAAATTCACAGCTTTAATTTCCCCAGAAACATACATTGCATTGCTTATATTGCTTCCAGGTGTGCGTAACCAGCGGTGGTGCAGAGACTCATGGATCGGGGTCAAGAGTCACCCTGATTAACAGCCATCCTCTCTCGGGAATGACAAACTTCCCTGGCGCTGTCACCAAGAAGTATGATGCTCTCTTTGTTCCCCCCCCTTAGGCAGCTGTGACAGGCTGGCCAATGAAAAGACTGTGGGTTTATATCTGCCAAATTTTTTGAGAAAACAAAAGGCTTTTCAGTCTAGCAAACAGACACAGCCCTGCTGCTTGACTGGCTGCCTGCTCCACCGACAGAGATTACACTGAAGTGCTTAGTGCATATAATTACAAGTAATTGGCAAATAGTAGGCTCTGACCAAACAGAAATTGTTTCATTATGTCTAATTAACACCTACTTGATTATGGTTAATTACTAGTGTTTGATAATGGAGCAGCAAAGTTGTCAGTCTGGAGACAAGCAGGAGCCATCTGGATCATTGATAACCATATGCTGGTGTCTTGCTTCGCTTTGTTGGGACCAGAGCTGTCAAGGCCACCGACAGTGGCAGGTGTCTGCGGTGCATTAGACTCAGCATCTGCACAAGGTGTAAGCACAACTCAGCTCAAATAAACATGTCAAGGCACACACACACACTCGCATGCACAAACTTGGACGTGTGCACAAACATGCTCACAAGCCTTTAATTAATTGTTCAGAATACCCAGCCGCATAATATTCACTTGGAAAGATTGCTCAATCAACAATTTCTTAACTGCTAAACGAGCATCTTTTTATGAATTATCTGATCAATAGGTTAGAAAACAAGAAGCTCTTACTGTAACGCAGTGAACCATTAAAATGATACACATAATTATTGCTGTAAGTAGACACTGCGTCGAAGTATTCACTTGGAAAGATTGCTCAATCAACCTTTTCTTTACTGCTTAACAAACGTCTCTTTTCGGTGAATTATTATCTGATCGGTGTGTTAAAAAACAAGCACCTTTGACTTTAATTCACTCATTATTTTAAGTGTAAATTGACACTGAAGAAACTGTCAGTCCAAAACTTAAGGGAAGGTTGAACGGGCCGCCATTAGGAGCCAAACAGAGTTCCTAAGAGCCTCGGAAAATTATTCGAAACAGAAGGCTCCCTGCTGTAAACAAAAGAAATTACCCTGCACTAAAATTGTCTGTCTGTCCCTGTTAATTAGCAGCACATGCAATGTGAAATTAGCTATGACTCACTAGGAAAAGAGAAAGATAAATAGTCCCTTATTGGGAAAGAATAAAGTCAAGATTTGCCATACGTCGCATTTGTCATGTTTAATTGTGGGATCAATTAAAATTTAGGGGATAATGATGATTTATAAGTGTTTGTGTATAATTTGATATTCATTAAGTCAGCCAGACACACGCTGGTATCAGCTTGTTAATTGTGTTTCCTTTTTGTTGAAGGGTGGCTTTTGAATGCAATTGGCTTAAAGTTAACAAACTCACTTGGCTGAGTGATTCTGAGTGTGGCAGCAAAGACCCATTGTGCCTCTATAGCACTTTTGTCACTTCTTATTTGCCTGTTTTTAGTATTTTTTTATGAAATGGCGCTGAATTGTACAATATATTACCCCATAACCATTTTACTTTATTTGGGTTGATAACCTGTAACGTGTCACTATGAAGTTTTCAAGTTGCTGACATTGGGGGCACTTTGTCTTCCTTTTTGCCATGTTTGTCCCATCTGTCTGATAAGCTTCTGGAGATCAGTGGTTTCTAAATGAACTCGTCCTTCTTTACTCTGTATTATTTTGTTGCATAGTTATAAGTTGGCTTTTTCATCATAAAAGCCACTAAGAGGGTTGCTGTTGTCCGTTCGGGGTCTGATACTCATGTTCAGTATCTGAACCTTTGTTTCAGTGCGAGCAATGGTCAGATGAGAAGAACAGTTATTTGAGCTGTGCATAATGCAGCAATTCATCATGCACATGTAATGTGTGCTCTTTGAAAGCACCAGACAGTAGTGATAGGAGAACACTTTGTTGTCATGCCCCCCTTTCCACTGCAAGGCTAAGATGTAGGCCAAGTGGAAGAGCGCCAAATGATTCAACACAGGACAAGATTCCCATTCAAACAGCGAAGAGCTTTTCCTCCTTATTCATTTTCTTAGATTACCATCAAATTTGTGTCACCAGCAAGGCAGCATTATTGACTCACAGCGATGCACTCCCTTTGCTTTGGTTGTTATTAGTTGACATGCTGACATTTTCATATGTGTCTTTGCTAATGCCTGCAAATTGCTCTGACCGAAGAACGTGAGAATTGAACAGATAATTTTAATAAGGTTCAACTGCAGATGGTGCGATGTGTCTGCCTTACACATATAGAATACCAATTGTAACCTGTTTTTAGAGGCGACTAAGGGAGCAAACTCTAATGGGTTTTGACAACATTGTATTAGGCACAACAACTACGCATAATGTACCGAAAAATTGGACGTGAAATTGGAAACATAGCCGAGAACAAAGTAAATTTACATGGTTTGGTAGGTTTGGTGATGTCTGATATCATACTCTTTCATGCAAGCTCTATCTGCAGGGAGAAGGCAGGAGCTGCAAAGGGGGGGCTTAACAATGGATATCAGTGGAGAGTGCTTTTAAAGTTAAGGCTGATGGATGGCTTGTCAAAAAAATAATTGCACTGGTATGGAAGTGGGCTCGCATGAGCTTGCCGAGGAGGGGATGGGTGGGTATGGGGGGTGTCAGAGCGGTGGAGGAGGGAGGCGCGATCAGCAAAGAGCATGATGGGAAGTGACAGTGGTCTGTCAAGAGGCAGTGGCTGCCCAGAGAAGTGTGAAGCCAGAGCTGTGAGGTGGCAGGAGAGAGCAGGCTGTCAGAGCAAGAAAGTGGCTTTAATACGGCGAAAAGCAAAGGAATCCGCCTGTCAGGCCTGCTCAGCCAAGCCAAGGTGCGGTAGGAAGAGAGAAAGGAGAGGAGATGGGGAACGGATGTGGGTGAAAACAAAGGTAGAAAGAGAAAGAGTTAGGGATAGACCGAAGAAGGAGGAGGAGGAGGAGGAGGAGGAGGAGGGAGATGGAGAACCAGGGTACGAGCAGCGAGAGCTATGTGGCAGCAGGAGAGGCATGACGGGAAATTGTGTGGGACAGAGGAACAGGCCCAGCCGTCAATTAGAAGTTCCTGAGGAAGGTTTTTGGCGAGGTGATAAAACTCATCAGCTCTCCTACTCACTCTCCAGGTGGCACTGGACTAGCTCTGGGCTGCAGTTAACAGTCTCTGGAGCTTCTTGTGTGTATAACTGTAGTCAGTATGACTCTATACCCCATCTCCTACTGTGTCATACACTCCTGTCTTAGTTATTCTTTGTCATCTACTGAGATTTCCCTACCACATAGCAAACTGTGGACATACAAAAATGTGTTTGCATTATGCTGAGCCTACTGATCAGAGTTGTTATGGCTTTGAAATTTTCATATTTGTTATTTAGTCATTCAGTTTGGCTTTTGATTTCAGTTTAGTTTTAGTTAGTTCTTGTTTTATTTTGAGGAACTGACTAGTTTTATTTAGACAACAGGGCTGAGAAAATTGTCATGAGCGTTGATGATTCAGGTTATGATTCAATCAATCTGGTGACATATTGTGATTTTTTTTTTTTTTTTTTTTTAATCTAATTTTAGGAAAACCGTCATAGTATTAGTAACACAACACCATAAGCGCAAAATCTGAGTCAGTCAGAACAGTGGGCTCTGTATTTCTAAATCCAACAACAAATATCAACGTTAAGCACAACACCAGGACTCCCTGGAAGAAGAGATCTTGTATCTCAGTGGGACCCTCCTGGATAAATAATGGATAAATAAGTAAACACAATATGAACTGCTGTCTGCTGCAAATCTTTTGCTAGTAAACTATTAATTAAAAATGGATGATGTTTAGTAGAATCCATACAGCATCACGAAACATAATATTGCACTGATTTTACCTGCAATTCTGTTCTCTTTTAGTTCATGTTGCATTGTTCGTTCTACTTTTTATTTAATTTTTGCATTTTTGAAAGCACAAAAAGTGACAGCTATATTTTCACAGCTAGTTTTGGTCTTTATTTTCATTTACTATACTAACCCTGCTTCTGATGTATCTGGGGCGAACAAAAGAAGGTTGATAATTACTGTAGTGGATTATCCTTTGCCATTTACATGAAGTGGTGGAATATATTTAATAAGGCTTGTCTGCTCAGTCTTGACCTTGTGTGAAAGGCACTTTAATTCTGTGACCCAAGAGGAGAAGCTGAGAGGCCCGTGCGTTGATTACTGACATAAATGTATGCTCAATGGCTTTTCACACAGGGCCGATTGCTTTTGTTTTGTAGGTCTTCAGTGATAGGGCTTCATTTATGCTGATAGGGTGAATGATTGATGCAGCACGTCAAGATTCAATAATGACTGTGTCACTTTTGTAACGTTGTCTCGGCGTTACATTATGGTGTCGGCCTCGTTTTATGAATGCCAATTTTCATGACATTTTGATGCTGAACAAGCATTTATATATGCAGCGGGTACCGTGTGTTATATCTGGACACAATGGTTAATAAACGCACACTGGGCAACAAAGCCACACTATCTAGAAGCCACATAGTAAAGTCAGCTCATCATTTTACCATGTAGCTGCAGTATGTGTGGTACAGCAGGAGCCATGATCTGTGTCTTCACATTCATAAGCAATTAGTCTTGCCATAATTTATTCCTCATTAAGGGCACATAATTAAAGTTCTCTGTAGCTTCTTTGAACATTAAATTACACTCTCATTTTCTACAAATATAAACCGTGATATTTAAAGGGCCACTAACCACTGACTCATATAATCAAAAAAGAGTTATTCTGAGAACTTATCATTACAGATCATGATATAATGATACATTCACTTGTGAACTTTACACTCTGTCAGGCCTGTGCGGCGCATAGAAGTGGCAGCTGATTGAGAGGCTGTGTATGGATTTTAATGATGAGGTTAGAGATCCATCTTGTTTATACTGGTTAAAAATATTCCACAGGGTTTGAAGTAATTACCAGCATGTGACATTCATAAGATCTTTCACTCAAGTTAATGGCACAAAAAAAAAGAAAGTCTTAAGAAAAATGTTTCATTGTACATGCTTGTCCAGCAATCTGGCCCCGTTTTCTTTTATGTAGCGGTATTTGTTGATGAATAAATTTTTTATGTATTTGGTGACTGGGAATCTTTGGCCATCCATTAAAAGGTTTCTTTCCAGCCCATAAAAAATAATTAGCCTGAGCCCTCATTTGTTAATAAATATGTTACATTAAACATGACGGTTATTCAAGTAGCCTGAAGATCCTCCCTACTAATTCTAATGGCTTTTAAATGCGTACACCATATTTAATGGTATTTTCTGTTATGTGTTTGACTTATTTCTTTGTAGAATCACAGACAACTTTTATGTCTGTTTTTGGTGAGATCGTAGGCCTTATTTACATAACCGTGAATAAGGAGCTTACTGTCAAGTCTGGACATAAACATTAGGCTTATAAGTCGTTTTAAAATGAGCTCTGTTCACTAAGTGATGACTGTTTCACATTGACACAGAGTACATCGTACGGGATTGGCAGAGCAAGAAGAAGCTCTTTTTACAAATCAAGAATTGTGAGCTGTGACAGAGCTTGGTATTTTCAATACCTGCAAGAGAGATGCTATGTCAGCACTGATTGGAAGAAGAGAGATATATAGACTACCAAATTGATGAACTGACTCAGAGGGAGAGAGAGAAAGACGTAGAGAGAAAGAGAGGTGCATAGATGGATGGATGGATAGAGGGAAAGCCTCATTTAGCAAAGAAAAGGCTGTTTGGCTTGCCCATACAACAGAGGGAGAGTCCAAAGCCATTGATCGTTTGCAGCCAATGACAGGCCAGAACTCAGCAATAATCATGACAAATGAGCGGAGCCTGCACCAGATGAGAAACTGCCGATAATCACACAGAACCCCAAAAAAAGAAACTAGCAAGGTCGCAGTGGAAGTCCTATACCTCTCGATACTCCTGAGGGATAGGGTTGTGAGAAAAGAGGCAGATGCAGCTAAAAAGACTTTATCACCATGATGCTGAACAGTGACATTAATATAAGGTCCAGTGCCTTTAATTTATATTTAGAGCATAAGGTATTCTTATTCTTCTGTGTTGACATAATAATGCTGAAATAAATTTAGCGGACATAGTGTGATTCAAATACGAATTGGTTTAATGTGTTAGATTGCATACCAATTTTGTTTTCTAGTAATATCTGTAACGTTTGTGTTGTTAAGCACGGTAATAGTGGAAAATGAATGAGGCTGCTGACATCCTCCTATAAAGACATTCATGCCTTGAGTGTTCCTCTTTGTAGATTAGAGTTAAACAATAATGATTAAATTGCCGCAGCCAATCAATCTGGCTTCTGATAAAGTATGATTGGTAACACATCATCCTCTTTCTTTCTCTCTGGAGGGCTTCCAGTCTGCAGCATCAGCCCCGACTGTAGCAGGCAGCCCCGCCTCTGTGGATGAAACATTTTCTAATCAGCTTTATCTCTCACATCTGAATTTATCTTATTCATGAAAAATGCCAATATATTAACCAACTTGTATGATACACAAGGTGACCCTACTGACTTAATGACATAATACATTATCCTTAATGAAGTCAATATCTCGTCTTTTAGCTGTCTGTCTATTGGGCCGATTAATTGCGGTGTCATTAAAGTTAGCTCTCTTTTCATTTGAGCTTGGCAAGTGGCATAAAACTAATGTTCTTAGTTATCAACCACTGAAATAGGATGGAGGGTGGTGGAAATTACAGGGAGAATAAGGGGGGTTTCCTACTGTCCACATCAGCGGGGTTTTTCTCAGTGACGCCACACACATACATCTGCACGCTACTGAAGAACGCATGATGTGGCAACCGTTTTAGTCATTACATTATGCCTACGCATTATTTAAATGGTTACATTAACAGCACACAGGTTTTCAGTACTATGCCATCTCTAAAAGAAAAAAGGTATATATTGAACTATATATAGTATGCTGTGCCAAATTTTGCTCAATAATCGCTGGCCTGAAGGCAAAGTACATATGATGGAAAACACTTGAGTAAGGGATTCCATGTCCTTTTTCAATTGATATAGTATTCTGTAGGAAAACTCTTGATTTGTCAGTGAGGTAGGGTGTTGTGAAATGAAACTGTATGATGCAGCAGTTTTCCGTGCAGTCCACTGTGATTGGCAGGCTGTAAAGTGCTTTTGGTAGAAATTGTGCCCCCGTGGCTGTGACTGTGTGTGTTTAAGGGGGGAACTGGGGCCAGTGGCATGGTCTTCCTAAACTCACACAGTAGTGACAGAAGTAGCCAGAGGAGTCTTAGCGACTTGCAAGCCTCTGCCAATGGCCCGAGGGCTAAAAATGACATCTGCTCACCAAAACAATAGTTTTGTGATGGTTTCGGTTACTACAATATATACTGCTGTTACTTTTTTTTTTTTTTTTTCATAGCAACTGTCACTCAGGTGTCACTTTTTCTTTTGAAACAATAAAAAAGGTGTAATTCTCAGCAACCATATATGAAATGTTTTGGGTTTTTTTTTTAATTTCAGAAGCTCCGCTAAATCAGAAGATTTTGTCTGCGTGTGGACATTCAGAAGTTTACAGGATCCGTAGTACAATGCAGTCCAGTGAAGGTGTTCTCTGTAAAAGAGATGCATCTCTGTCAGGACAGATACACCAGCACCTGAGCCCCCTCTTGCTTCCACTGCCCCCCCCTCTGTTTCCCCTCGTCCACC
>JAPQRN010000008.1:18571701-18592470 GCA_037367275.1 Coranthus polyacanthus | reverse complement strand
AGTGTTTCTGCAAATCATACTTTATTATCTAGATTAAAATTAAACAACATGTAATTAAATTCTTCTCTTATCAACTGATTGATTAGGCTATTAGCTAATCGCTGATCATCACTCAAATATACAAGTAAAGTAACCATTTTAATTACTTCAAAGGAGTGTAACTTATTACACTTGATTATGTTTTGTTTTACTTTTCTAACAAATGTTTTAAACTGGGCAATAAAGCTAAAAAGTCATAAAAATCTACATTTAAACCAACACTTTACAGTAATGTTGAGCCCTTTTATGATTTCACATGGAAAATGTTGTTGAATTGTTTTTGTCCAATGACATGACCACCTGCCTTACCCTCACCAACATTTTGATTAGTAACTGGAAGTAAATTGCTTTTCCAGTAATTGTAACTTATTATGATTACATTTATTTGTTTTAATTACACTTGCCCCTGAGAGCATGATTTAATTTCTTAATCCACCTTTTTTGATGGGGCTTCCTGACCTCAGTTTTGGACATAGTAACTTCAGATTTGGTTTTTACACTTACTGTTCAATCCTTTGTCATATAAGACCTGTTCATACTCAGTCTGATAACAGTACTGACAGTATTGCCACTGAACTCGCGTCCACTCCATCGTGTGTAACTTCGATTCTATTGATGGTAGAAACATGACTCCAAGTCCTGGGAGTATGTTGTAAGGGTCGAGGAATTGATTTATGACATACATATTTCTTTGGGTGTATTCACAACATAGTGGAATTATTCAGCGTGGTGGATATGATCTCAGGGGGCGAGAGTCTCTGATTGTCTTATTTAATGATTTAATGCCGTTATATGTCATCAGTTAATCCCTGACATTGCTTAGAACTCGCAGAAATTACGTGTGAAACCATAGTTGTGGATGCACACTCGAGCTCCGTGCAGAGGGGTCTCGAGCTGTTAGTCATGGCTCATCCTAACTGGAAAACATCTGCTGGTCACGTGACCATACATATGTCTGTCCAAATGCACCATGGCCTGTGATAGATAAAGAAGACCTGTGCTGTCTGTCTTTATATTCTCGTGGCTGGACAAACAGATGTAGAAATGGTCAGACAGGCAGTCCATCACAGCTGAACGCCACATGCTGCTATAGTGTGTGAAGAGTTACATGTATTGACTGTAGCAGAGGACACAGTAACACTTTAGTGGTACTGAATTTGATGCGAGTAAAGCTGCTGCAATGCAGGCAGAGAATACAAAATCAAGCACTAAAAGGCTAAAACTTACAAGTTAAGCTGTATGCGCATGTGTCATTCCTATGCCCTCAGAGCTATATGTGACAAGAGATTGTTTTTTTTTTCACTCTCCTGTGTGACCTGTGGTTTAAGAGCTTTTTGTTGTGGCATTCCCATGCTGAACTGCTCCCCCTATAGACATAATGTATAAGTAAACTGTCAACAGTACACAGGAGACTGCATGTCTGATGTGGGATTCTGTAATGGTTAATTTTCACTGGGATGGAAGGAGGCGAATGCAAGCTATGAACCCAGCTTTAAACATTATAAAAGAAGGAACACACATTACTTGCATATGCAGACACGCCGCACACTCACAGAGTCAATCAAAAAATAAACAGATGAAATCTACTGAAAATTTGCAGATAGAAAACCTGTCACAGGGGTGATTCTCACCACAAAGAAACAGGAAAAGACAAGTGAAGGGATCTTTTGAAACCTTAGGTAAATAAGAGGAATCAGGCGTTGAACATCCAGGTAATAACTGATGTTATGACTTGGCATTTGCTCTGACATGCATTTGAGACAGGAACATTAAAAGATATCCACCATTTGACAGGTATCACAGTTCCCCCAGGCAAGAAGGATTCTCATTTTGATGAGTGTGTCAGTCATAGTGAAGCCTGTCGACAAGCCAGATCTCAAGCACTGACGTTCAGGAATAACTCTTGCCTCAAAAATTACAAATGGAATATTTGAGTAGCTCTGTAAAAGATGACTGATTATGGCCAAAATACAAAATATATTCAGGAATTTTAAAGCTTTTCCTCATATAATCCTGAGTGTTATAAATTACTTCAAGTGAATATTCTGTTAATCATATGTTTTAGACTGAACATATTTTTCCATTTCTAAAGCGCTGGAGAGCTTTTCTGCTTGCCTCATTGAAATAACAATGCGGAAAGCATTGATTTGAAACATAACACAAGACCACAGAATCCAGTGTACATGAGCTCAATACTCACCAGAGTGCAATTGTGCAAATTCCCAAAATGGATCATTCATAATCAACTACAATAAATGAGTTGTGACTGAAGTTGACAGGGCTGCCGAGAGATGGAGGACAACACAGGGTTTTAAATGCCATGCTCAGCGCCAAGTATGAATAGTCACTCTGTATGCATTTTTCACTCCGGCATGTGCCATGTTCAGTATATGACACTCACACTGATTTACTACCGTCTCCCAGCTAAATAATTTACAGGGATATGGCTCTCTGTGCTTTTAATGGTTGTTGTATAGACCTGCTTGCCTTTAAAATGTTCCACAGGCAAGCAGCCATATGCTTGGATGGATGGGAGACCTCTCACCACTGATTAATAAGCCGCTCAGTACTTCACTGCAAACAGGGTGTCATGAAACACGGCATAACCAGAAGAAGCTGAGGTGCAGCTGAATGCGCTGTTCGCTTTGTATGCATTTGTGAAAAGGCCTCCGTTTTGTTTTGGGTTTTTTTCTTTCGCTCCACAGGTAATGCGAGTGATCTGATGTATTGCGCATAAAAAATAGATCTGTTTTAAATTTTGATGTGGGATTTAGCCTCTTTGTTCATATGGGAGTCCTATTATGAAATATGAATGGGCCTGTTTTTTGGCAAATGTTTGTGTTTGCCGGTCTAAACGCCTGTTCAAAGAAACACACAGACTGTTCTTTGTAGGCGTCTAGTCTATTTGTTGGCAAACAAAACCAACGAACATTATTCATTACTATGTCATTTATACTTAATTTCATGGATACCGCCAGTCAAAAGGTATTGTTCTGTTAAATATTATTCTCTGTTAATGTTTAATATCTCCTGCAGTTTGCTGAATATTGAGCATATTCTTCTGGAAAACAAACTTCATATGCAAACTATTAATTGTTTACCTTGTGATGCACCTGTGGATTATGCTGTCAGATAAAGAACGAGGCACTCATTCTTTCAATAAATGTCACTTGTTTGGTGGTTTTTCATCTCAATCGCTAATGGCATTTATTTCTTAGATAGAGGAGTGGTGCTTTTCCATGTGGATGTTAATGGTTGACGGGAACGTTTAACGCAGTTTTAATTGATTTTTTTGAGCACACGGATTCAATGGAACAAGCTGTACGCAATGCTGATATGTCAGCACCTTTCAGAGTGGACTTGTTTGCAGATAGCTGCAGCAGACACGGAACAACCTAAGACCATGCAGGAGTATGTCTGGTCACATTACAAATATAAAGTGAATAATCACTTTTCTTTTACTGCTAATTCCCAACAAATCCTGAGAGAGTTAGTTATTAGTTGACACCATTAGTAAGTTAGTTTTTCTCAGTAAGAAGTAACATAAATTAAGGACAACTGATGTGGAAAAACAATTTATATTCCAAGAGCAGAATATCAAAAGGTCACGTTGAATTGCTGTTATGTGGAATTTCTATAGAACATCACAGGTGGTCTATGAATTATTTCCAAAGCTATTTTTTGATATTGATAATGCAGAATTAATTTTGGCTGTATTGTAATTTATTACTGATTATCTCATTCAGACGACGCGTGTACAAAACCAACAGAGGATTTAATTGCACGGTATGTAATTTCTGCCTCTAGGGGTCTCATTATTTGCTGTGAATTAGCGTGGGATCGTGGGAGTTGTTGTTTTCACCACCAGATTAGAATCTCTGGTGTTTAAAGAAGAGGTAATGTATTAAAGTTGTATTCACATTTGGTTTAGGGACACGCATCAACTTTATTCTAATCAAACAGCCGCAAGTAACGTTCAACGTTAACATGAACGTTAGTAAAGGGGATATGACACCACTGACCGAATGAAACGGGCTGTTACATGGAATAAAGTTACTCTGAAGATTGTTGGAAACATTTGATAAAATATAAGTACATAAGTCAGCAAAATATGTCCTTTGTAGTTGTTCTTTCAATGCAGAAATGTTACACATTATAGCTTTAAAGAATTTAACATATGGGTTTAGTTAAAGAAAATGCTTTTGGCAACAGGATCATTGGCCCAAAGTGTGTCTGTGTGAGGGTTTGAGACTCGAAAATGTAGTGAGAACCACTGCTTTCGACAGTCCAAAACTGCAGGGGAGGCAGCCAGCATTTTCCAGTTCAGAGCTCAACACAGCTCAGCATGGTTTCGACAGGTTGAGTGCTTGCATGCTTTCACTCTGAAGCGATAGAACAATATCCCCTTGTTATGGCAAAAAGAAAGAAAATCAGTGTGACAGCTGTGAACAAATATGGAGATGATGGGGAAGTCAACCATGGGAAATGCAAAATGTTTTTTCTTTTAAATCTCGTGAACTTCAAAGCTGTAATTGCTAATTTGATCCATGAGCTGTGTGATATACTGTCTCATGGTAAAGTGCTCCACTGTCTGTCAGTGTGTCAGTTAGGAATTTGAGATGATCACGTTCACAGACTACATCACGCATCACATTGTGAGCTTCTTCTCAACTATGAAGACAACCAGAAAACTGCTTTTAATTAGCTACAGTTGTCCTTACAACACTCAGTTATCAATGCAATCATTTATGAGTCACTTGTACATGAGCAAAGTCAAATATAAGAAAACCAGTCTTTAGTCCTGTCCATAATTATAATATCAAAATAAAGTATGTTTAGTTTATAGTCAGTAACTCTCTCTTATTGTTTAGGAATCAGAGAATATGAGTATCATCTACACTTTCTTTCACTTTCATTCACAACAGGCATCTCTTTCACTTGATTTGGCTGAAATTAAAATCCCACTTACGGCTACAGCCTTTCTTCAAATTACAGCTCTAAAATACAGTCGTGTACGTGCAATTTAATGGTTCATCCATCTAATCTGTTCAGCTAAATGTGCTTGTTGAAAACTATTTGAGCGCGGGCTCGGCTACATATTTCATTTCCATACATACCGTACACTGTGTGAGCTTTTAGCTTTTCTGGTAGTTGAGTGTTTTTGGAGAGAAACCTGGCTCTTGGCCATAAAAAGTCTATGGTTTGAGTATCACATGGTTAGTGGTGCTTCCTACGGCTATATTTATGTACTCTAACTGTATCCCCTTTCATTGAAACCCTAACCAGTGGGTGATTTGTCTCCATAAGAGAGTGCCATTTACAAGCAGCCATGCTGGGGTGGGACCCCAACCAGAGGACTTGTTAATAGCACACATCCACTTCTCACCAGATGCTGTCCAGAACAAACCAACATGCGCTGAGAGAGATGTCTAAACCAATTTGCTATGAATGCTGAACTACAAGTTTAAAGGTCTGTTTTTTTTAAACTGTAACTTGCATGTTGTCTTTCCCTTTTTTGTCCTCATTCCATCATAAAGCGAACTGGAAAAATCGTGTCGTTTCGGTTACTTATTTAGCACGTAGTCGAAGGGAAAAACAGCACATTAGGACATAATCATTGAGCATTTTGGCATGAGATAGTAGATATCATGCAACTAATATCTAAACTTTCCAAAAATCCAATCTTGAGTAAAAAAAAAAATACAAAAAAATGTCTGTGTATGTTTTGTATAATTCAAAGCTTGTCTTGTTTTAGTCCACTGGAGTCCCACATTCAAAGCCAATCAATACATAAAAATAACAAGAAATAACACAATTTCTTGCTTTTCTTGCGTTAGAGATAAGTCCTGGCAATTTTGCAACTCCTTTCTAAACAACCATTTGCTAAATAATAAGCCCAAAGTTTATTTCATTGCTTAGTTATGTTTACATGTCAAAAAATATTTTTAATGTCATGAATTAAGAAAAAAAAAGCAATAAATGATCTTACAGTACTTCTTGAACCGAAAGTTAAAAGTTGCGTTTTTTTCCAAAGTTGTATATTTGGCACGGGAGTCCAAAAATAAACTCCCTGACAATCAAGTGAACTTTTCGGTGATTACATTTGGCTACTAATCTAGTGTTTAGCCTACAGCTGCTGTAATGTATGTTTATTAGTAATAGAATTTTACATGACATCTGATAGCAATTTAATCCTGATTTCCTTACAAACACTATTCAAACATTTGTCATCTCTGTCAACGTGTTTGCGATATGTTGTTTAAATTACTGAGGTTTTAGTCTTCATCCACGTTTAGTACCTACGTCAGATGATGCTCTATTTATGTCAAATACACAGGGCACACGCTGTGAGTTGGGAGCTCTTAAGATTCACCCAGGCCTCTCAGGGCAATCTAAGATAGACACTATACATGCCACTCTTCCCCGCTTGGATCAATTTGGAAAGTCTCTCCTCTGATGTAATTGCCTCCCATTTCATAAAAAGAGATTTATTGAAAATCAGATCTCAGATTATGGGCCCTGATGACAGCAAAAGAAAAATGCAGAATTTACTGTCTGCTTTTACAGCCGGATTTCAGAAATAATTGTTGCGGGACATGACGGTGAGTTAGCAGTTATAAACCTGTCCTCCATATAAATTACCTAATCAGGAGATCCCAGTGGTTATATAAATTGAGCCACTCATTCGTCTTCAATGGCCTGTGTGTGCATATAAAACCACAACGACCATCATATACTTCACAGGAAAGGGGGTAGCTGTTGCTGTTTACAGAGTTAGGGGGAAATGGATGACTTTTTGCATGCTCAATCAACTGTGAAATGTCCATTTAATCATCCCCAGAAACCCCCCTGGTTTATTTGTGCTGCAGCACAGATTTACATTTCCAAACATCCCCCATATTAATCATTACTTCATCACGCCCTCCAACTGACAAGAAGCATAAACCACCTCAGTGTACTGCCCTGTCGACTAATGTGTGTATATTTCTGTCTAGGAGTCTTTATGTGTGTGTGTGCTGTGTATGTGCATTAGTGTGCTTTGACAGTGTGTGCTGGGTGAGTTGGTGTGAGGGAAAATCCTGCCCTTTGATTCACTCACCGCTCACTGTGTTCAGCAGAAATTTTCGGTTTTAGTGGCATAATTGCAATTTTTTTTTGTCCACAGCAGTTTTTGAAACACAACTTTTCAGTCCAAGAAGCCAGAAAGTAGTCACTCACATGTACTTTTCTTCTAGAGAGGAAATCAAAATGATTGATGTTATTTTTCAGGAAATAGCATCCAGGGAAAAAAAACACATGAAGTAAAAAAAAATGTCACATACTATCTTTTCTTTAAAAGTGAACTGGTTTTAAAAAAAGAAGAAGCCAACATTCAGCTCTGACTTTTGGATAAAACACTGTTCACTTCTGCAAAATGGCAAGAGCAAATGTCGAGGTCATGTTATTGCTTGCTGCAAAAAAAGCATCCTAGTCTGTCCACACAAAAAGACGGTTTGAGTGATTTACACATACTGGATTGCATCAGGAGTGCCTTGGCACAGCCACTCTACCTGCTGCTGTAATGAAATTCAGGATGTTTCACCATCAACAATGAATCCTTCATAAAAGAGTGAAGTATGAGTTTATCACCCAGGATGAGAAGCATGTTACATTTGCCACTTTAAACAAGATGAATGGGTCACTCATGCATTTACATTCTCATACATTTTTATGACTCTGCCATGAAGTGAATTTGATCTATTGGTAACAAGATAAATGATGGGCATAAAGCTTTGGCAGTTCTGACTTTAAACAATCTCTCATTTGATGCCAGTCTTTTACTTTTACATGACGCACTGTCTGTCTTCACAACCTTGTGCTCAAATAGCTGAAGACTGGCCCTTTTCAACATAACGCAGCAATGGCAAAAAGTCCCCCAGCACCTGACAAGAATCTTTACATCCAACACAAAAAAATTCACTTAACACCAAATATTTTCTGTGTTACATGTATGTGTCATTCATGATGGGAAACAGGTTGACCTCCAAAGTGCACAAAGGGATGTTTTGTTCAACCTGGTGGATGGAGACGTTCAGCCAACCATGGGGTTTTGCCATGCAGTAGCATGAAAAGCAGCTGAAAGCTTCACTTTGCAGTTGCCAGCTCCTTTCAAGGATTTTTTTTTTCCTGGATTGATGCGTGTATGTGTACATTTGTCCATGGAATTTCAGTAGCACGGAAACAGAGTTGGGTCGCAGGAAATATTCCCTGTCATTGAGCGATGGAAGATAGTGAATGGAGCTGTCTAATGGATTAGAGTGATGGAAGAAGACATCCTTTTTGGTCTTGCTCTCTTTGTCCATATCTTCCGTCCCCTTCTCTCACTCATTTATGTTGTCCTGTTATTTTTTATACATGGCATTGGCTGGTTGGATGTATCCACCGGAAACATTTCAACAGAATAATCTGTCTCTGACTGTCACACAGATGAAACTTTTATTAGTATGGGCAGCAGATTAAAAATGTTGCTGTCACAGCACCATGGATGGATCCTTGTGGAGACCTCAGAACCCCTGTGTTGTAATTTGAAAACAGCCACGGTCATTTAGTCATCAGTGTGCGAGGGCGTTGCAGCGCAGACAGAATGATGTATCACCTAGTCCAGCTCAATGACAATTTTATTTCTCACCTACACTTTCACTGCGAAATATTACAAGCACACTGTTCTCCATGGTAACTTTTGATTGAACCTAATGTCAGTCAAGCTAACTAGCAAGTGCCTCCAAAACACTGACATCACCCCCTAGCGCTGAGCTCAAGTGATTTGTTGACAGACAATACATGCACACATGTGGACCCAAGTCGACAAACCGTAGACTGTATAAAAGAAGCCACCGTGACTTCACCCTTTGGTTTGTGGACATCTTGGCTTTTATGAGCCAGAAGTGACCACATTTGGACAAGAGGACGGAGTGAGAGGGGTGAAACCTGACTCATCACTGCTAAATAGGGAATGTTATGTTAAAACCCACCAAGATATTTCAGCTACTTGCTGATTGATAACACATACACTGTGTTTGATAACAGTAATGTAAACCTTATGTAATGTAGCCTTTAAACACTCTAATTACCAGGCTAGCTGAACACTGTAATGGAATACTGAATTAATGCTAACCTTAGCTAATGTAGCTGAGTAACTGCAGGCTTCATACAACATTTATGTAACAATATCCTTTGACATTTTGGTTAGTGTAAAAATACTTACTACATAATTCCTATAATAACAGTATCACATATATAATACAATATATTGCATATTATTTAAAATACTATCTAATACTAAAATACTACTAAATATTAAATAAACAGAAGCTCTGAAAGTCTTTAATAGTGGGTCCAAATAAAGTGAATGCCACCATAATGTCTCCTGAAAAAAAAAAATTCTCTAAAGAAGTTGCTGTTTTTTGAAGTCATTTGAAGTCAACCAGGTTCATTTGGAGTCAGCATCTAGTGGCTGTCAGTGGTATTACACTTTAAGATATTTCCACACTAGCTTCAATTTCAGAGCCGCGGTCGTTTCCCTTTGGTTTGCAAGTGCCCCTTAAACACTGGCATCTCCCCCGAGCGCTGACCTCGAGTGATTTGTTGACTGACGATGTATGCCAACATGTGGGCCCGAGTGCAGATAAACGCTTCACATTTTGTCTCTAAGTAATGCTGAAGTCACCTCTTGTAGAACAGGCGTGGAAAACACCAGTGGGAAGAGAAACAGGAAATACTGTACAACAGATGCCCGTCGTTTGGGTATCTCCAACAAGGCCTGTAATTTCCACCATAATGACGCCAGTGCCGCTAGAGGCAGAGCTGCTATGAGGCAGACAGTATAGGAAGAGAGGGAAAGCGCTCCATCATGGAAAAGGGAGCTCCTGTCTGCTGCAGTGGTCCGGGACAAAGCTGAGAGCTCCCAGACGCCCTGTATGATTAATGACTTATGGCCACGCTGTGTGGAAGCCTGGTAATTAGCTACAGGCTGATTAAAGACAAGTAAACTTCTGCTGATAACCCGATTCTGTTTCTCCCCAGCGCTGACACTGGCATGTGGAAGCTCTTACTGCCAGGGTTGCAAGAAACAGACCAACGTTGAGTATGATGAATGTAGTCTCCAACAGGCGTATACAGGCTCTAATTTAAAACTATTTAGCGTGTGACATATTGGCATTGTGCTCTCTCTGTCTCCCTCCGTTCATGTTCGTGGTTGCGACGCTGTCCAAGTTTCAGGGGGCTGTTGTTTTGAGTCTGTGCCTGGCATATTCATGAATAAAGTTTTGTACTAGCTCCCTCCCTTTGCTCCCCTGGTCTTTTCCCCTGTTCATAGATTTTCTTCCAAACATTTGCATTTTCTATATTAGCGAACAAGTAGAGGGGCAGCCCGCCAAGAAAATTCATCAACTACCAGATTTTATAGTTCTGGCTGTCCAGCTGAGAGACAGGAGAGCTGAAGCCAGACCAGAAAATGGACAGCATTACTGGATTTACCTTATGAGACGACATGCGGAGCAGAGTTAGCTTAGGCATGAAAAGGATATGAAGGCCTCCAAGTTCCACATGCGGCCAAAACAACCCACACAACCTTCCAAAGACTTGTCTCTGTGTTTTCATGAGGTGGGACTATTCCTCTAAGGTAAACAGATGGAGAAAAAGAATAATGGATGGCAACATTAAATAAAGCTGATGTCAGTTGTTTTACAGTTGAGCTTAGAGTCCCACAGACGCTGAAATTAGTATCACGGTTACTTAATAAATACTGTGCACTGTCATCATTCTGGTCTGATGGGAATATAATGCTATAACAAGATGTTATGCAACAGATGTATCAGTTTCTCCCCTAAAAATGTTAAGACTAGCACTGGAGACAACTGCCAGCTTTGCAGTGGGCAGTTTGCTACAACTAATGGTGCAAACTAATTTGTCAGTGGCAAGTGAAAAATGGGCTCTTCCTGAAATGAAATACAGGGCTTTGGGTGCATGCGCTTGTGCGTGGAGGGGTCTCTTGTAGGGAAAATACAGTGCCACAGGGCGACCGTATATGTGGCGAGATGAAATGCCTGGCCACCCACTCCTCTCCTTTTATCACCCCTCTCATAATTAGGTTGGTTAACATACTGCCGTGTATGCAGTCATATTGACTGGAAGCTTAATCACATTACTATTGAGTTCCTGTCCCTGCTTGCCCCAGGTGACACTTGTAAGTCCAGAGTTATGGCCATAACCTATGGGAGGAAATTAGCTGTGGACACAAGTTTATTCTTGCTATCCACCCTCTGTGTGAAAATATTTAGCAGGCTGGGCGGGCGACAACACTGTGAGAAATGAAAGGGGAAGCACAATGTTCTACATAAAGCACCAGTCTGAGACATGAAAAATGCAGGAAGAGCAGAAAGAGGTGCAGCGTGTGTTAGTTTGGCTGGCAGTCCATTAGGCCTGATAGACATTTCACTTACCAAAGTCAAATATAACAGTCTAACATTCATTAATATGAGGAAGGGTCTGGGGAATCAAACCCACCATCTGGTTAAGACGACAGTATAATCTACAACTCATGATTAGGTCTAAGGAGTGGAATTTCACTTTAATCTTTTTCAGGGCTTGAAATTTCCATCTGCACTGCGCGGCACATCATTTTTCTTCAAGACAAATGTGCTGTTTTTCATGTTCCAAAATTAGATCAGAAGAAAACGATTAATCATGTCATGGCCTGGGAAAGGAAACAAAGATCTGATTTTCCTCTCTTCCCTCTCCCTCTCTCTCCCTCTCTATGTGCACCCATGCCCCTCCCCTTTCCTCACCTCTTCCTTTTCTTCCCTTCTAGCCTTCTCTCATCCACTCTGTAAGACCTCCCCTTCCCCATCTCCTTCCTCTATCTCTCATCCTCTCCCTTCCGTTTGCTCTATTTTCACCCCTGTTGTGGACAGCATCCATGAACCATAACTTCCTCCCCGTCTTTTTTTGTGAAACAGAGCTATTTTTTTCTTCATCCTTCGGCCATGACTTCAAAAGAAGGATACGTAGGCTTGATGATTAATATGAAATGACGAGGCATCTTCAATTAGCATAGCCTTCCCTTTTCTCCTTTGCCCTCCCTACGGCAGTGTACAACAGATGGCGGCCTGTTTGTATGTGACACCACAACCAAATCTAAACCGAGAAGAGTGCAAGTCACCGGGACTGCAAATTAGTGAGGCCACACAACTGTCAGGTGCTGGCCTCCTCTGACAGTTGTAGCCCATTACGGGAACATTGATGTTTTCACAGTGTGACAAAAAGGATTCCTTTTTTCCCCCTCCTTACAGAGGACCTGTCTGTCAGCCAGCTCTCAAGTCATAACAAATCACTGGCACTCAGCTGAGGCTGAGCATTGGGAGCGTCAGGGGAAGATAAATGACCTGCAGGCCTTTGAAGTGCTTTGGCAGTTCAGATGGCTCGGCGGCGCTGACAGAGAAATATACACAACAGCGTAACCAATAATGAGAACATTAAACATTCCTGCCTCCTGACAGGCTGACAGGAAAGCCCAGCCTGGCATCAATCATCTTCCGAGGCATAACCTTGACAATTAGTCTCCTCTCTGCCTCTAGCTCTCACCCCGTGCTCTCCAGACTCCAATACCCAGACTGCACTAGCTGCCAGGCTCAAGGCGGATGGTGGGGTGAGGATGACAGCACGGAGGGAGACAGGAATGAGGGCCACAATCAGTGGACCAAGACAGATTCCCTATCTGTACATGCATGTATGTGACATGGGATGTGGGCCCAAACATCTATTGCCAGGGAAACATGTCAGGACAGAGGTTGGGATTTGCGGTGTCATTTTGGGCAGAGTGGAAGTGAGACTTACACCAAGTGTTCACTTTTTATTCACCTTATACTGTATGGTGTGTTCTTCACTTGTAGTTCACACAGAGGCTAGTGCATTTTTAAAATGTACACATTCAGTAGATCATGTGTAATCATATACACCAAAAACCATATCTTCCTTTAAAATTCATGTCATTTTAATTTTATCTTAAAATGACATTTTTTGGTATGACCCTAACTACAGGCTGACCTTCAGCTGACGCAAAACAAATATTTCACTTTACTTCTATCACTATTCACTTCCCTTACCTTTAAACAAATGTAGGAAGAAAATGTACAGAAATACCGAAAATCACATTCTCATTTGTTTAAACATTAATCTGTTTCAAGAGATTAAAAGTATAATATGCAACATTTCCACATGAAAATTTAAGTTGTGTAGTTAAAGGTCCAGTGTGTAAGATTTAGGGGCATTTAGGAGAATTTAATTGCAGAAATAATTTACAGAATACTCACAATTATGTTTTCATTAGTGTATAATCACTCAAAAATAAGAACCGCCGCATTTTTGTTATGTTACAATGAGTAGGTCCTAACAGATGTCCTCATCTTTTTTCTGTTTCATAGAGAGTGGCATCCAGTGCTGAGGTACATTACTGTCATCTACTGTGAGTGTGGACCAGAGTTATTGTCTCTGTAACTAAAAAAGATCAGAATGGACAAAGCAAACACTGGCTGTAGCGAGGCACGTATGTTTGCAGCCACTGTGGATGAGGATGACTCGGGTATTCAGTTGATTCACCACTAGATGTCACTAAACATCACAAACGGAACCTTATATTATTATATTAGTTACTAATATTATTATCCTTATATGAAGTGTTTCCAACAATATTCAAATTCAGGCGAAAATTAAGTCATATTAACATTTCTTGCGGCTATTTCATTATAATGACAGGACCTGAATATACGTCACTAAGCATAATGTGAATAAATGTTTCACTTAACTTCCGTCAGTTTACGTGACCTCATCTGGAAACATGGTTTCTGCCTGAGTCATGTCAAATATATTTTCATCAGTAATGGTGGTGAAAACAACAGCTGCCACGATCCCATGTGTTCAAATGTTCACAATGTCATCAAACAACGTCTTTTTCTGTTCTTTAGATTGAGAGACCCCTAGCGGCAGAAATCACATGCTGTGCGTTGAAACGACTTCCGGGATGCTGCTTCTTTATTAGAATAGCGCAAATATTTGGTTTTTGTTATTTCAGTACGCATAAGCACACTTAGTATGACCGCTATTAAAACAATGTCATTCTAATGCATTTCAGAGCGGATATCCTCAATCCAAACATGCATGTCCCTCAATAATAGGCAATGAAACAGCAGGAGAAGTCAAAGTCCCTTAGCCATAGCAGGTTGGAGTACAGTATTTCACTTATGTTTCCTCCATTAGCCATCTGCATGTAAATCAACACAGACAAGCTGACCCCCAAAATGTTTATGTTCTCCAGTTTCCAGCACTTGCGCACAGTTCTGGCCGAACATTTTGTTGCCGCTCCAGAAGAGATGATTTATGTGGAATGAAGACATTTCCCCTTTGACTAGCACATTCGCGAAAAGGTATGTCAAGGATGTGAGGTGCACGGTACAGGCAACCTTTCAAGAGAGTATTTTTTACCCGCTTATTGGAAGAGCAATAAATATCTGGGCGACAGGGCCTTCTCATGGTTACAAAGCTTACCTGCAACTGAGCTGGATAATTAGCAGGCCCTGAAGATGATGTATGACTTTCATTACCCTTTGGGACGGGGCAAACTAAATGAGGACACAGCTAATTGCCGTGCAAAGCAGTCTGGCATGATGGGGAAAAATGCAGGCCCTGCCTCTCTCTCTCATTCCTCCTCTCTCTCGCCTTTGCTCCGTTGAAAAAAGGAGGCCCTGTCGCGGTTGCGGGGCTGTGATCTCCCTCTCCTCCCTACTTCGCTGCCCGCAGGAGTTCACTGACTGTCCATAAATCAGGAGCTGCTTACAGCTGAAACTACCGTGAGTCATCAACATGCAATAAGCTGAGTGACAGATTCCATCCTGACTGCATTACACTCTCAATTCAAACAGTCTTGTTCTCTCTGTTTTCTCTTCCCTCTCACCTTCACTCTGTCTCTCTATCTCTCTGTCTGTCTGCCACATATTGAACTTCTCAGAAATCCAAACCCATTCAGGCATGGCGAGCGCAAAACAAAAGCTGGTATAATCATAAGATCCCCCTTCTCTGCCAGGCGGCGTTCTGGGGGGTGGGGGTGGGGGCGGGGTGAGAAAGAAGGACAGGCTATAAGTGGACGAAAAGTGTTTCCAGAAGCAGCCCCCTCAAGAGTTCCACTGGTGGAAGCTAATGTCTAAAATGGTGGGGTTAAGTATGTTGGCATCCATTACGACGACAAAGCCCTGCTCTCCTGCTGACATACCAGTTCAGTTCAGGCAAGCCTCTTGTTCATTATGGCATAGAGTTGTGTGGGGATGATAGTGAGTGTGGGGAGATTGGAGGTGGCACTTTGGCCCTGTTTACACTTAAGAGGCGTTTTGTCGATCCGAACTGAAGTGGACAGCCGAGACGCATCGCTGTTCACACCTGGGTCTATTATGCGTCTCCGAGGTGTCCAGCTCGACCACGTCTATTCAGATTTACCGCTGACGTCACTTCCACTAGAAGGTCAAAGGGCCCGGCGCACAGTTATTACTTTTCATGGCTAGCTAAGAAAACAAAAATGTACAGGTTATTCCAACTGTTGAGATCGTACACAGCTGGACACCATGAAAACACTGAAAAATTTGAAGCCAAAGCATCCCGGCTTCCCCCTGGTGGCTAGCTGCACAAGTCTTGTGCACAAATCAGTTGGTTCTGACAAAGACGCTTAAGGACAAGACAGTTTCCTGTTTCAGTGTCACATGGGTTTCTCCGCTGTCCCGCCCCTTTAGGAGACTAGCGGCAGATCCCGTCCCATTCATTCCTATGGGAGAAGTGAACGTGATTTACACATTTTGGCTGATTCCTTCACCCAATGAGGTGACCCAAGTAAAAATCCTCTGAACATTCTGACATTAAAATGACATTTGTCAGACACCCAGATTGAAAATTGACTTTGTTTAAGGCCTGCCTCAGTCTCAACAAACTCAAACGAGATCTCGTAACACAAATCTCATCGGAAGGAGGTAAAAACAAGCAGAAAGTAAAGTAAATGATAATTATGCTAAAATAATGTCAGTTACCCATAAAAATCTGATGACATTAGTGCATTATTATTTTATTGAGACCTTATTAAACTACTTTCATTCATCCGCACGACTGCGTCATCTTTGTACATAGGGGATCTTTGGTTGTAATCTGCAACCTCACCACTAGATGCCACTGCATCTTACACACAGAACCTTTAAAAGCAAGTGTAGGCAGGGTCATAGTGCAACTAATTGCGGCCTGAAAGTTTAAGTCTTTACTTGGTATTTTGTGTCGTTTTAGAGACTCAATAAAAATGACTGAGAACGTGAAGAGACCTAAACATATCTTTATGCAAAACTGTCAAAATAACATCTTCATGAGTCGTAATATTAATATATGATCTATTTGATCAGATTTATACATTGTGATTTGACACCTTCCCAGTGCTTTACCCTCAATCAAACTAATTATCATCATTTTACATTCTAATGGGGGTCAATGTGCACATAACAGTCCCTGCCCCTTTCCTCAGTGATGCCAAAGACCTATAAAATGCAGAGAAGCAGCTCTATTACCAAATGATTTTGTCAGCCATGAACTTAATTTACTTTGGTTGAAGCAGCAGTCTGGAGCCTATTAATTCCCTCTCAGTGCGGTGAACGAGCTCTTTTTGAAACTATTTCACCTCTTACTAATGAAGCAATTGTTTCCTCTACCATGTGTCAGCTTGCGGAGCGTCACTAACCTCAGACAGACACAGAAAGGCTTTTGAGCTGTCAGGAGAGGTTTTGTTTGTTTCCGTCAGTTGCACCGATCTGAGACTTGAAAGGTACAGCTAGGTTTAGATCCACATGAAACGGGCACGGTCCAGTCACGTGAGGGCGTGTCTGCTTACTGCTCGAGAGGTAATCGCAAACCACCGGGCTGTACCTGCACTTAACATTTACCAAGATTAATTTGGTTCTGATCACATTTCAAGCGAAGTGAAATGCTAATCGTACCTAAGGGCATTTCTATTTTAGGCTGCGTGACTTTTAGGGCTTCAACAAACAAAATAATACTTGGTTGGTTTTATTGTCTTGCAAGTGAACAAAGCTTTCCTTCAGCTATGCAAACAAGTTTATGATTCCTTTTTTCTTTGATTTTTTTTTTTTTTACCTCAACTTTTATGTGTTCTATTGATTCCAACTCCGTCTCCTCATCTACGCCCACAGACATCAAATCCCATTACACATCGCTTTGTCAGAACTCATTGGATCTAGTTTTTTATTTATACTGACAGTGGATGAACTCTAGTGTTTGTTTAATTCCTCCTTGTCCTGGATGGAACTGCTTGTTGAGCACAGCAGGAAGGGAGCAGACCTCAGTGATGCCTCTTGTTTATTTCAAGGTGAGAATTGTTTTTGTTCTCACAATTCTCACAACATATCTCCCTTCTTGGCCTGCAGCTCTGAGGGGCACATATGAAGCGGAGGCGAATGATTCAGACTGAGACATCCCTTCTCTTTATTCCTTATGTTTGTGGGCATTTTTTTTTTTCATACCCGTTTGCTAATAAAAAAGTCTTTTATGGTCTGGTACCTCTTATAAGGTGTGCCGTGTGCTTTCGGTTTACACAAGTATACTAATTCCTTTAAATGTGCTTTGATTTCTTTTAAGATGTAAAAAAAAAAGAGAGATTTTTTTATTCACTAACTCCTTTTAGTCACATTTAACAGAGGGAGGGATTAGCAATTTGTCGCTACGTGGGTTTCCATTCAAAAGTATTGCTAATTTTAACTTTCACGGTTTGTCAAAGCCTTTGTCTAACATTTGTTTTTGCAGCTCTTAATGCATGGTGTTGTTTTATTACCACCTAATATGGCCTTTCTGTTTGTTTCTTGCATTCATTCAGCGAACGTCGCAGTCTCCTTATAGGTCAACACATACGCACAGACATAATCATTCACGCAATCTGTTTACACTTTTCAAATTCGCTGCATTTCCACGTATTTTAATTCTCAAATTAAAAATGCAAATAAAACAGCTGGATGGAAACAAATTGTAGCCAAAAAGCCTGCTCCACCTACAGGAAACAAAGGTTATAGCACTTCGCACGTGGTAATTATCACCAATTTATAGCATACCTGCCTATGCACATTTAGTCTGATTCATTTTGATATTGATGATTTTCATGCCTCATTAACATGTTTTCTACTGATTTGAATGATGTTTGTATGGATGTATATATGTCTGTCTAAACCTGTTAACTGTGCTGCTGCCTGTCTTGGTCAGGACAAAAGAGACTTTTAATCTCAACAAGTCCTTCCTGGTTAAATAGCCGCGGATAAAGAAATATGCCATGGAATTGGTCCGTAAAATGAAATTAGGGTCCCTTCTTCAAGTCAAAAGTTTTATCACTCTTTACTGGCATGCGGTGCAAGTGTCGAAATACAGTAGGAGCAGCTGTTACCTTTCCTGCCTAAAAGTGGTGCAAATGGATATGTCGGCTTATCTTACAATAAAGGGTGCTAGGATTTGTATTAAAACCGCTGCTACCGTGTCTCTGCAATTGTCAGTTTTGTCAGGGTCTGCTTTTGGTTGCTTTAAGACTCTGGCCTTGTTAATCCCAAACCTGTATTAAAGTGACTCTGAAATGAATATGATAAGAAGAATTTTGTGACGACCATGCTTTATGCAATTGTAACAGAGTGAGCTGACCCTCTTGTGCTGCACAACTTTTAATCTTGAGGTACTTCTCCCAAATTTGAACCAGATGTTGGTTAATATCACTGCTAACCTTCATGTTCCCAGACATCCACTCAGTAGATTTACTGATGCTTGCTGCGGGAACAAAACAGCTTCCTAACAAATCCTCTTGGGATAGACTCATAATACACAACTGCTGTTCCTGATCAATTGTTAATATTATGTTCCTACCTGACCAAACTGAACTTTAAACAGTGTCCGAACTTTGAGGGGTTTTGAAATTTTCCCTTCAACATTTCCATTACAAAGTGTTTCCTGACTGATTTAATATTTTACAACATTTCATTTTATTGTTGCCGGCAATCAGGAAATAACAGGAACAAATTAATTACAGTGAGGCACTACTTGAAACCAGCCAAGGCTGTTATGTAATAAGGTACAAATGAAACTATATCCACATATTGTCCAACTTTGTTTATATTTTTCATAAACTCTGGGCCTGCTGCTGAAATAGAACGGGTGGAGTTTTGAATGAAACCTGACAAGCACCAATAAATCACGCTAAATCATGAATCGATAACAAATGCATTCTAAATTATGAATAATGGCCAAGCAGTCATAAACTAACACAAGCACAACTCAGCAGGCCATTCATTTCATGGCAGCACAAAATAAACAGACACATTTCTTTCACGGCACTAATAAATTTCCCTGAAAAACTCAAAGAACAGTCCATCTGCTTCGAATAATTTTTAATTTCCTTTTCTGTCCTGTCCCCATTAGGTATTCCACAGAGATATTTTCAAAATTCTTTCATTTACCTCCTCCCATATGCATCCAATTACCTCTCTCCCAGAGCCCGGTCGGTGCATGGTCTCTCTTGTGTATGGTGCAAAATACCCCCACCTGTACCTTAAGCAAACTTTATGCTTGTTTTATTATCTGTGAGAGGCTGTGAGTCATTCAGCTTGTGCTCTGGTGGATTTGGCCTGGGCTTTCAGTTTGATGTCTTCTGGCTCTGGCCAGAAACACCTGCACCTCTGCTGCTGTCTCTCTTTCCAGGCTGATCTATTAGCTGGCTAAATGGCCCAGCAGATGTTCACAGGCCAGCAGGGGAATCCGCTCCTATCCCCATGACCGCTTCGGCAGTGATGCTGGGAGGATTTACACGAGCGGCGGAGGACGACGACACATTTAAGTTAATTTATCAGTAAATCATATTTAGGTAAACAATTCCCCTGGGTGTCATCAGTGCTAAATGCATTTAAAACGACCCCTCATTTCCCGTGGACCGGATCATACTTGGCTCTTTTAAAACAGTTTGGACGAGAGAAAAAAAAAAATCTTGTGTGATGCATATATTAACCTTCGTGATCTTCCTGTACTTGGCCGAGTAACAGTTTTAGATGTGTATAAACAAACTAAAATGGAGATATCACAGTTTTCCATTTTTTTCATTAAAAATATTTTACTTGCATGACTGACTAGTATCACTGATTTTAAAATGTGAATTAGAATAATGTAAATTACGAGCAACATCACCTGTTGACACCACTATTAAAGCTTTAAAATGTGACTGTATGAAATATCTAAAAACTATACATTTTGTTGACTTGTGTAGTTAAATTATATCAAATTTTTCCAACAATGTTCAACTTCGGAGAAACGCATAATTCAATTCAATGTAATGGCCCGTTTCATTTGTTTGCCTGTCAATGTAATCATATCCCCTTTACTAACATTAACATTTCAGGTTCCTTTAGTTATTTCATTAGAATGAAATGACATATGTGAATATATGTCACTTAATGTAACGTTAATGAACCCGAACTTCCTACCATTACCCCTGGCAGCACAAATTACATATTGTGCATGTAATGGTTTAAATGCATCTTCTTTTTCATAACACAAGCAAAACAAGTGTTGGGGAGTATCTAGTTACATGTAGTGGTGTCAAACAGTTAAATCACAAAACAAATGTAACTGAAAAAA
>JAPQRN010000008.1:18539009-18550085 GCA_037367275.1 Coranthus polyacanthus | reverse complement strand
TATGAGTGAATGGATGGCATTTCATTATTTATTATTATGTATTTCATTCATTTTACTTGATTGCTTTTTTTTGGTTTACGGCGGGTGGAAGACGAGAAAGCGTGGGTGTCCCAATCCACTCAGCAAGGCCTCCTGTGTGTCCCCCCACCACACCCCCCCCCACCCCACACCCCCCCCTGTGCATATGCCCACCCGGTAGCGCACGAAAAAGACCCTGCCCCCTGCGGAGGGAGAAAAATTCAATTTCTGACTTATCCCCCGATGATCAGATTAACTCTGCTGTACAGACGCTTCCCCAACCATCGCTGCCACCCTAGCACCGCCCGTCTGTAGAGGTCACAGGGAGGACTGACAAAGGGGGAGGGCCAGAGTGCGGGAGGGCAGACTGAAGGAGAAAGGCGGAGCGTTTTTTTTCACCACAGAGTCATGAGTTCCTTCGGACTGGGCAGATGCTTCCTCATATTTTCTTGCCGCGCTGACAAGTGGCTTATTGTTTCCCTTGATAAGGCTACAGTGTTCCCGGTAATGGGAATTAGAGGGAGGCGTAAGTCACCGAGACACAGGGTGAGACTGAATCAATAGATAATGGGAGATTTTTCATGGATGCAAAAGGCAGGGTTATTATCAGTGCTGTTTAAAAGAGCAAGGCCCCTTATTTGTCTTCAAGCAACACTCATGGGCAGTGTGACGGCTCGAAATAAAAGTTACACTTTACTTGAACCCTGTAAAAGTGGTTTTACAATGTTTCAGACACATGCCCCAGACACCATGTTCTAAACTGTGTCAGCTCATGACTGTAACTGACTGTATAGTATTCAATGAAGAGCACTCTCTATTACTGTGTAAAAACTGTGGAAGGATGATAGCTCATGGTAAATCTTGATTTGTCTCAATTGCTTTTCTTTTTTTTCTTTTTTTACTGTGACATTTTCTACTTTGTAAATGCTTTCATGGTTTGATTAGTGGATAATAATGTTGTCTGAATGTTTTTTTTTGAGCACAAAGCCTTCTGAAATGTATTGATAACTCTTCAGTCATTTTAAGCAAACTTGCCAAACATTCACCGGATACAGCCTCTCGAAAGGGAATATTTGCAAGTTTTCTCCTACCATTTGTATGAACTGCAGCACTTAAAGTATTGTTGTTTATTTACACATTCAGCAGATATGGGGGGGGAAAACATTAGCATTAAGTTGGAGTCATGTTTCTGGCCAGCTGGAGAGTGTAAGTCCAATATTCCCTCTCCATTAAGCTACGGAATGCTCTCCATCAACTCCTGAGGGAAATTTTGGCCTCCTAAGCTGCAAAATATTTTGCAGCGTTCACAAGCTAGATGCCAACTTTGCCTGCATGCTGTTTGGTGCGGTGTGGGCAGTGCGCAGTGGGTGGATGCTGAAAACAGCTGGCTGTCGTGTCTGAAAATGACACCGATAAGTGCGGTGAGAGTGAACCGTAGACTGTATATAAAGATGGACGGCCATGTTTTCTGCCACTACGGAAAAGTGAAGCCAAAATACTGCAGTTATAGGAGCTTTCATGTTGCTTCTGTGATGCTTTTTGGAGCCAGACGCCGTGCTACTTTACCTACTACTTTGTTTTTACTATTTTACTTTTAGTACATGTTACAGATGCCCTTGGAAAGTGCGTATGTCGCATGTAGTACACATACAACTGGGAAATACTACTTATTTATAATACTACGTCATAATATTGTGCCTTGAACTTTGACCCCATATTCATTTGAAGTAAAAAATAAATTAAAAAGGTGATTTGGAACGCACACTCTCAATCTTGGCAGCTTTGCCAATGCAACATATCCTCTGAGGCCCAGAGGATTGTGGGTAGGAATAGCCAGAAAAACATACTGGCTTGTAAAGTGCAAAGTGCCACCAGATGTAGTAAGACACCCTGGTACTTCTGGAGTGAGTGTTTGACATACTATGTATTGGTACATACTAAATCCTGTTCTGACATACTAAATAGTATGGTAGTATGGTATAGGTATTGGAACGCGGTGAGATTTTGCAATCGAGATGCTGGGATGTGACATTTACTCACTGGCTGGCCTCCTGATTTCTTTCCTCCTGCGTGTCTGACAGCGTGTTGAGACCATTGGTTATTACAGCTGCCAAGCACCCGTTTTTATATCATGAAATAACTTAAAAACAAAACTAATCAGAAAGGTGACGACTTGAATACAAATCAGTCTGATGACATCTACCTACAAAACTGTTTGGGAAACATCTATTGGACATCTATTTTAAGTTTTTAGTCTGACCCGCGTCCCGTTGACTAACCAAAAGAGGATGGGATTTATGCGCTATACTGCAGCCAGCCACCAGGGGGCGATTGATATGTTTTGACATCGCTTTTTGGGTTCTGTTATATTGTCAGTCTTTACATACAAAAACAATGAGCTAAATGACTCCGAAATACTTTAGCACCGCTAAAGAGAACTGGGGAGTAATTCTCAGCCTTGTACATACACACTGCTGATATAAATTATTATTTAAAGCAGCCTTGAAATTGATGAAGATTACATATCAAAATCTGATGAATACACACTACGGGTGGGCTGTGGCCTACAAACAGAGCTCTAAAAGAAAAAAAATAACAAAGTCATTGCAGAACCTTTATACTGTGCTCTGCCCTCCACAAGTTTGTCACAATAAGTGGGTTATGAGAGAAGCAGACCTATTTGTTAGTTTGACCCAGTTACTGACCATCTCCCCAAACAATACTGGGATCAAAGAGAGTCTGGATCCTCCTGCTTGATAAGTTATTGCTAACAGCTGCTCAGACAAGAAATGAGAACTTCACGCTGAACAGTAGACAGGAAGTCAACAAAACAATAGTCCTTTCATGTGATAAACACAAATGTTTGATGGCTCAGACTTCAAAACCAACAGCAGAAATATGTATCTTTCCTTTCTCAAAACGCAGGTGTATGTCACTACGAATTTCCTGAAAGCCTCTTCATCAGTGCGAGTACTGGTGCCACAGGGTTTAAAGAAAACTTCAGCAGTTCACGTCCAAAGTAGCATCAAACGACGTACAGTTTAGCGGTGAATCACAGCAGCAGAGGAAATTCGTGGACAAGTTTAACAAAAAAGCAATTACAAACCACGTGAGAGGCATTGTGTGGTCGAAGCGCACAGCATGGTCATTGAGCAGAGCAGCAGTGAGGGTGTCCTCCCCCTGACAGCTCCCCCTAGGGCCCTGGAATACATTAGCCACTCTGGTCCATGGGTGTTGGGAATAATTACTCACTCCTGCCATGTGACATCCTCAATAAATTAAACTCCCCTTTAAGTTCTAAAGGCAAATGCATATTGTGGCCATCACTTAGAGGCTGCCCTGTCCGTGGCCTTGCATAATTTGTTGTAACAATGTGTTACCACAACTTGGTAAGTCGACCCAGCAGCTGACTACAGATGAGTGAGCAATGTGCCAATGAAGTCGGAGGGAAAAAAGAAACTGTGAAGACAAATTGTATCAGAAGCTGTGTGTGTGTGTGTGTCTTCATAATTAATAAATTCTAGTCCATCAAACTGTAATCTAATTATGAATTATGCCCTCATCTGCCATGAATCATTTCTGCTCTTTGTTAGTTAAACTGGGGGAAAGAATCCAGACACACCATTGAGATTATTTTTTTATTTTTTATTTTTTGTAAAAAAGCGCAGAAAAAGTTAACAGAAAATGATAAAACCCTGCAGTTAATGGCTTCAAAGAAAATGTAATTATGATTTAATAATTGACAAATTAAGCCCAGGGAGCTTATATTTTTTTGGCAATGGCCATGATCCATAAAATCAGTTTTTCTAACAGCTGCATGTCTAACAGAGGTAATTACATTCTCAGTAAACACGTATAAAACTAAAGCAAACACGCCCAGCAGACGGATGTGGATTAGGGGTGAGATGGAGATGTCAGCTCGTCCTCACGATGGCACATCTGGAAGATAACTCTGAAAACTACAGCTGGCAGTGGTTTCTTTCAATAAAAAGTCTCTAAATAAATTTCCGCTGTGCAGAGGGAACTTCTTGTACAGCCATGACAACCTAAAGACAAACTCTCAGAGTTGTGCTGAGAAACGTCAACACCTCTACTCAACAAAAACATGACAGCCACAAAAACTAATTACATGTCACACTGAGGTCTTATTGAGAAATTTTCACTTGGTTCAGTTTAACATCATGTTATTCATGAAACATACATTCAAAATAACCCCTAAATCTTGAAATATGTCTTCACCTTTTTAAGAGTAAACGTGGATTGTTTTTGTTTTTGCAAAGTTGACGTGTAACAATCCGGCAACATTTGTGGCAACCTGTGCCAGGTTTTCAGAAAAACCCTCGAGTTCTCCCCCTCTTCTGCCCAATAAAGAACTTGACAATTCCCATCTTATTAGACTTCCTGGAGCCAATGTTCTGTCATTACATGAAACGTCCATCGGCTTCAAGTACACTGAAACTTTATATTTCCCTTCTGTCTGTGCTCTTTTCAACACATACTAATGATCTCGATGAGCAACACATTCTGTAGTAAGATGGAGAGAGCTGGAGAAAAGGACACCGAGCAGATATAGAAACCAAATGTAATGTGTAATTTGTGTAATGTGATTAGTCAAGTCCCCGACCAAGGCCTTCAGTCAATGGTAAAGATCATAAGGCACATTAAGAGACACTCTGTCATGATGTGAAAGAACATCTGAGTTCTCAGCTGCCGCCATTCATTTTCGTAATGACAGTGAATGCAGTTGAAAGCTGTGGGATCCCTGAAATGGCATTGAGCTCTCTTCTTTCAACTTTGATTAGGTGACTTGCAGAAGATGAAGAGAAATCATTTAGAGGGAGATAAGTGTGTCAGGAGATAATGGCTCCACAGGTTGAACATGATGAAGAAACACTGGCTCTGACTGGAGCTGATGATGAAACACAGCAACAACCGGAGAAATCCTGGCGTGTGCATGTCCTGCGTTCTGCACAGATGCGAGCGCGGCGCGCAGTTTGTGTGGACCTGGATAACGTGCACCTGCTCGCGATCCTCCGTTTGTGTGTCTGCGTCTTCATGTACGTGGCTGCCAAAGATTTCATTTTCTTTTTGTTTCGTGTCAGGCATCTCAGTCTTGGTGACAGCATTTCACATTGAGGTCTTGAAAAAGCAGGAGAGCTAAATATTTCCAGCTGACTGTTGAAGAACTATTTAATGTCAAAGAAAGTAATTGCGGTTTAATAAGTGCATTGTTTCACCATAGGTCACCTTTTAAGCTCTTTAAGAGAGTTTACATGTAGAATTTTTCTCGTTTGCCATCACTTATACTTGAGATTGAATTCCAAGCAGTTTGAGAAGCATTACGAACCAATGCGAGAGACTGAGCAGATCACCCGGAGATTCAAATTTTATCTGTGAAAGTACCAAATCCTTCAGAATGTCTTTTAAAACTTTTACGAATGTTCTCTGTGCCCTGACCAAAACAAAACAAGATGACAGGTGCCAGTTTACGACGTCCCGCTCTTTATCTTTAAGTCTCCTCAATTTCCCCTGACAACGAAAAACAAGGAAAGAAAAGAGAGAGCGAGAGAGAGGGATAAAGAAAGAGAGAGAGGGGGGGGGGAGAGAGCACGCGGGGGACCTGAAGTGTGTTTAGGAGGAAGACGGCTGTCAGTAGCTGTCAATCGTCCGCTTTTTGATGCCATCGTCTTGGCACAGGCCTGTCTGTCTCGCAGTGTAACAGCTATCAAAGACTCACTCACAGCAGAGACAGGCGCTAGGCTGGAAACACGAGGAAATCCACACATTCTCTCATTTACACCTGGCATATAAACTTTGTGAAATCTGGGTCTGTGAATTTTGACGGATCATTCTCACCCGATCTTGAAACAGTAAACACGTAAGAACTTTTTTTTTTTTTTTTTTTTTTTTTTTTTTTTTTTTATTTTTTATAACTGAAGTCTTGGTTTTTCATCAACGTAGAAAATCAAGCATCCGAAAATACAGCGATGTTTATTTTGTTTCACTTTGAACTGTTTCAAAAAAAAAAAAAACGTATGGCCCGAAAACATGCTGACATTCGTGCATTACTTATATATATTTTTTTTTTGTCTAAGTTACATTTTGCAGATTTGTAGTTTCACCAGAAACAGATGTTTGAAAAGAAAAAAAAAAAAATCTGGCTGACATTGCACTTCTTCAATCATCTTTTCCTACTCCGTCAGTTTTAATAGGTCACATTAAGTCACTTTCTAATGAGAAATATAAAAATGTTTATTTTATATTTTACAGAAATTTTAAAATACTTACTTTCTAGCACTCTTCTGTAGTGAACAGCAATTAGTGAAGGCTTTAAGATGTGAATAATGTATAGCTGTTCCTCTGCAATCATTAATTTATAACTGTTAAATTTGATATGACATAATAATATTACTGATATTAAGAGCAATTATTAAAAGTGTTAGTCATATGAAGAGCAATAGTGCTTGCGAGCGCAGATAAAAAAGTGAAAAATTGAATGACTGTAAAGGTTAATATATTCTTTATGTAAAGTGGAATAATTTACAGAAGGACCTGGAACTTTCTGCTGGTTACTACTATTTTCTTGCTCTTTTACCTACTAAAGGAGCAAGAAAAATCATGATTGGTTGATGTGTTTAATACTGATCTTACTGCCATCAACAAAACATTTTCAGCAGTCAGTGCCATGGTACACCACTTTAGTGATAATGTAAGAGTTAATACCAGAGTTAACAAATTCATATTGATAAGGCATTTGATTTTGTACGTAATAACTTAATTAATAGTTGATTGTTATAGACTAATTCATTCAAGTGCTGTATCTGTTTTCGCCGGTGGATGTTTTAAGCTCTTATGAAAGTGACGAGAACAAGCTCAAGCGTTTGTGTGTTTCTTCTGAGGAATCACACATAGCATTTACAATAACATGAATCTGTTCACGATAGATTGTGTGCTTTTGTCTACACTTCCCACACCACACCTCTGTCCTGGTCCAAGACGTCATCGGGGTGACTGTGTCCAGATGACCAGATCACCATGGGATGGAGGAACAAGAGGAGGAGGAGGTGTTGAATTGTCCTGCCAAAGATGTATGTTCTGCTTGGCTCTAAGTTGTTTCACTTTGTCCATTTGGCAGGTACGCATCCAGACAGATCAACAAAAGACAGGATCCTTACTCAGGCACACAACTCAATCTCAGTTCATCCCTGTCTATGGTGTCTAACTGCCTTTGGGAAGCCTTGTCAACGCTTACCATTTGGCCTTGAACCTGTGCTAAACTATTGAGTTCATCATGCATAAAACATTAAAGATGTACATCCAAAAGGCGGATGCTGCCTGTTTATTGGCACTCACAGCTCCATAAACCATTTTCATCCCTTGCAGGATGAGACTCACATGCTCCACAGTCCTATTGATGGCGTTTAACACAGAATATAAACCATAAAACACAATAATAAACATAAGCGGAGCAAATAAATCAGATTCATAATAACCCTGAGGTGGGATTTATGTAAGCAAAGATAGAGTCTTTGTGCAAATTGATGGTACAAGCTCTATCAAAGCACCAGTGAGACACTAATATAGTCTTATAAACACACCAGCTACACTCTAAAGTAGCTTCATCTCTCCTCTTTGGCTGGCCTAAGTGCTTAAGTAATGTATTGCTTTCATAAGTGTGCAACTTCACAGCACTTTCTTTGGTGGAAATATGCCTCCATCCTCTGGGTAGTGTGATTAAGAATAAAATACGAAGAGCATTAGTATGGAATAAATTCAAACAATGACATAAAGTAGGAAACTGTTTGCTGCTCTGAGCTGAACAGCAGCAACAGCAGCAGCAGCAGCAGCAGCAGCAGCTCTCTCTGAGAAGCCCCAGCGACAACAGCAAGGAGCTCTAGAGGTATCCATCACACACGCACGCTCTCCCCATGGCACCCAAGCTAATGTATCACCTCTGGATTACAGTAATATCTGTCTGATGGATGTTTTCTGAGTGGAGCGGGCCACATGTACCACAGACAGGAGGCCCAGTCACTTGGTGTAGCTCTGAGGAGATGAGGACTCTGCTCCTGGAGGTCCATTATACCTCTATCGCCTTCCCCTCCTGAGTCCAAGTCCTGAGTCCTACATCTCTACCCAGTCCATTCATCCTTCTCTCTTTCCCCATTCTTGGTTTCTTTGTGTGTGTGTGTGTGGATGTGTATATGCACGCTTGCCTGCTTGCATGTGTTAGTCACAGGTCTCCACTGAGAGGCCGACTGCCATCCTGGGGCGATGCCTGGGTTCCTCCAGTCAACTTTACTGCCTTCATTTGGCCTGATGAATGGCTAGCCGCCTTATCAGTCCCTCTGCCTGCAATCTCAAGTGGTTCCCTGGAGCCTCACACTGCCTGCAGCCTGCGGTCGCTCTTTCCAGCATGTGCTCTTTTTGTCTCTTCCACATACACATCACACAGTCAGAGGCACACACTAGGAAATAGAGGCGCACAATTACATACAGATAATACCGTTCTAGATGTACAGTTCACGAAATGACATGCACATGAACAAAAAACAATGCACCAATTGTAGCAGCCCCCCCCCCCCCCTCACAGCACTCACCGCACTTTGCGTTGAAAAGAGTTCAACTTTTGGAACAGCGTGGTGCTCGTCAATGTCACTTCTCACTCTGTAACCAATCAAAATCAAGAAGGGACGGGACTTAGAATATCAACCCTGTCAACGATGAGGAGAAATTCACCGACAACCCGGTTATTTATGATCTAACACTGAAAGATGACTATGAAATTAAGAAAGAACTGAATGTCCACAACATCCATTACATTTTGGAAACCGTCTGAACATGGCATTTTAAGAAGTCACTCTGATGCAGCCTCAGATTAAAACTTATCTGCGATTAAATCACACGACTTAGTCCATATTACTACGAGGAACTTGCACTGACCTGTTCTTGTTGATGGTTGGCGAGGCATAGTGACTGACCAATTCTCCGAAATGGTTGGAGAAAATGTTCAAATAGGATCTGTCTTGATTTAAATTAATTTTCAGGATTTTCAAACTGACTGCATTCATGGGCCGACTTTGAGAGAATGAAATACAAACTCCTCCTACTACAACATTGATCTCTGGCAATGCTTGTGGTCACTCAGCGTCACTTTCCTAATTTATCCATTAAGCTATGCTGTCAGGTACAAACTGCATGTGTACTGATGTATTTTCTAAAAAGAGTCTGTCGAACCCCTCTCCAAACCTTCCTGCCATTACAAATCCACAAGACACCGCTCTGCACAATTATTCCACATAATACAGGAAACATTTAAAGGTGGAGTGTGTAAGCTTTAGGGGAAATAGAAATGGAGTATAATATTCACAATTCTGTTTTCATTAGTGTATAATCACCTGAATATACACCTTAGAATGAACCGTTCAAATCCACAGAGGGAGCTGGTCTCCATGTCGTCCTCTTCTCCTCGTTACATATTACGTGGCATCCAGTATTAAGGTGTATTATCATTACCTGCAATGTTTGAGACAAGAGTTATTAACCAAAAAGCCCAGACACACCAAACACCGGCTCTAAAGAGGGGCTTTAACACTTTTAGCAGCTACCGTAGGCGAGCACGAAGTGAAGGGTATTCAACTCTACCACTAGATGTCACTAAATATCACTGAACCTATGAAGGAACGTGTGATGCAGGTTATATTTGAATATAGTAGAGCTATCATCATCACACTGTTTAAAACGTATTTAAATTTCTTTCCTAATCTAATGTAGGATTCTCATTTGCTCATGCAGGGAAGTGAAATGAGCATTTTACTGGACGCCTAAACATAAGTATAAAAGTTTGATAATGCTATTGTTGCAGCTAGCAGCTATTATAGAACAAGATCAAATACTAAAAATAAACTGAACCATTTATTTTTTACATTAAAGGTCACAATTTTTACAAGTATGAAAACATTTAGCTGTTACATTGATAGAAAATATAATGTGGCCCGGAATTTTAACCAAAATGTATTATTATCTTTGGGTAAAGGTAATTTCTGGGAGACAGGGTTAAACCCACAGATCAACAGTCGGTGGAGGTAAAACGCTAAGAACCATGGGAAAAAACTGAACTCAATTAAAAGTTAGTTTTGAATAAAGAAAGACGTTACAAAATAAGTAAATAAATGCGCTTAACTCATCTATTAAGCCTCAAGATATGTATGTACTTTGGTGGAAAAAAACATATTATAAAATGTAATTGTTAAAGTGAGCAGTGAGGCCATGTTTTTTTGTCTCTTCATCATCCATACCTTTGTCTGTTGGGTCCATTGAGCAGAGAAGTTACTGGCAGATATAGATCATCATGTCACTCCTGCTTTTCTCTCTCTGCCCTGAAGCAGTGATGATGATGTGTTTATGACACATCCTCGAACAGGAGGAGGGAAGGAAGGAAGGAAGGAAGGAAGGAAGGAAGGAAAGGAGAGAGGGAGGGAGAGAGGCAGGATACGAGGGAGCCATGGTGAAGTGGGTGAAAAGGGAGGTGGGACAAGGAGGTATTTTAAGGTTTGTGGATGGAACATCGGGGCACGTTGACCGCAGTTGGACCACGGATACGGCGAGCCCAGCGGGACAGAAAAACAACAAAAAAAAATATCAAATCTAATTTGCTGAATAGGAAATAAGGAAACATTTGAAATATGTTGGAGAAAAGAGATTTGTACAAAGAGATGATGACAATAATTGGTTAAAGGTAATTTTTTTTCCTTCCTCTGTGAAGCTCCCCTTCCTGTCCCGGCCGTATCTACCCCGCTGAAACCTTTCTCTTGAATTTGCGGTGACTCCTGCAATAGTAACACCAGTGGAGGAAATCATTTGTGCCTCCAGGCTAGTCATTACAGAAGCAGAGTGTGAGATTGCAGTGACAAAACTCTGTCTCCGGCTGCACAACCAGCCAGAGACCAGCACGCCTCTCCACACTCATTACTTCAGACTGAACCTCCTCTCCTCTCCTCTCCTCTCCTCTCCTCTCCTCTCCTCTCCTCTCCTCTCCTCTCCTCTCCTCTCCTCTCC
>JAPQRN010000008.1:18523424-18538909 GCA_037367275.1 Coranthus polyacanthus | reverse complement strand
GCACATTAAAAAAAAACAATGCACCAATTGTAGCAGCCCCCCCCCCCCCCTCAAAAAAAAAAAAAAAAAAGCTGCAGAACCCAAACACGCACACACACTTTCACAACCACACACAAGCACACGTCAGCTAGCAAATCCATCATCTTTATTTCTTCCCCAATGTGCTTATATTTTTCTTGTGGCTGCACACTGCTCACAAAAAATATTTATTTTTGCTGATTTTTTTTTTTTTTTTTTTTTTTTTTCTTCTCCAGGAAACACAAAAGAAATCACACCTCTCTTCCTCCCTGGCTCATGCCAAAATAATCAATGCTTTCCAGAGAGGGACTTGTGGCGCGACATGCGTGGAGGGAAGGCAGAAGGATGCAGACATAGCTCCAGGGCTCTGGTTGTAGATAATAAGTGAGGAGCAGTCCTTGGGTATGTTTTACAGCTATCAAGACTCATCATATTTGACATGCATTCTGGTGTTTACACAGTCTCCTCCGTAAAATCCTCTCCAGCTATAGAAGGGAACAGGGTGCAGGGAGCACACACAACGCAGCACGTACACATTCTGCACACAGAAGTGCTTAGAAAAGAAGAGCCAGTTGTTGCCTTTGCTTCTCTCTCTCTCTCTCTCTCTCTCTCTCTCTCTCTCTCTCTCTCTCTCTTCTCCATGTCCCATCTCTTATCCACGGCACAATTGGCGGCGTTAGCACCTGTCAGCTGACTGACTTCTTGTTCCCGGTGGCTTATGAAAAAATCATGGCTGTTGGGCTTCAGAGGCTGCTTTCCCATCAATATGAATTCACCATGGTCTTCATGCAACATTAGGCCAGGCCCTGTTTTCATACAGCAAGCCACACGCTCCTTCGTCTGTAATACACAAGAGGAAATGAAAAGAGTAAATAGTCCTTTTAGAATGTTACATTCAATCATGGGTGGAACCAAGTTGCCTATGAAAGGGACCAGTATATTTGGCTCTCAAAAGCACATTTGCTTCCAATCCCCAGATATTACAGCACTACGCTCTGTGTCCCTTATTAGTGTGTCCTCTCTCCACTGTAAATGAAACAGTACAATTTTTAGCGCAGCCCTGCAGTGGTTGTCCCCTATTGTTATAATCTAAGCAAGCATTTACAGTTTGGATACAAAGCTTTTTTTCAATGAGGTTTTAGTGTTAAAGGAATATGCAGAGAGAGAGCGTTGCACACGCATAAGGGTGAGCATAGGAGACACCAACCATTTGAATGAAGTTAGAAGGGCACAATGGAACTGGTGGAATTCAAGGTGGTGGTCATGAATGGTCAGGTTGCAGGTTTGAGTCTGGATACGGGACCTTTCGTTGCATATTTTCCCCATTAGTCGCTCCACTCAGTCTTCTCCATACATTGGTTCCCAACCTTTTTTCCCTTGGAGCCCTCCCAACTTGTATCTAAGAAAAGCCTGCACACGCACGTACGCCAAGTAAAAAAATAAATAATAAAGTAAATAAAGTGATTCATTCGAAATCTTTATTGGAAAACATGAATTATAGCTCCCTCCCCACCCCCCCCTTTTTTTTCTTTCATTCGTCCCAGTTTTATTTGTGTTTTGTGTCCTGGTGTCATTTCATTTTGCTTGGCTTCGTGCTGTGTATTAGCTATAGTTTCTCCCCACAAATCTTGTCCTGTACCTCAATAAAACCAAAGTTAAGAAAAACTCTTGTTACATACACTGTTACATTTCTTAGAATTCATAAAACAGTGATGGCCTGGAAGCAGGAATAAACAAGAATGAGTCGGGATGAGCGAATGGGCTGGAACTGACGAAACTAACGGACGGCGTGGGCCACAGAGGTCGGAGGGTCATAGAGGTGTGGCTTCCTAAGCAGCCTCCTATTTTTTATAGTAAGGACCAAAAAATGAATTTTTAAAACAATTTATACACACATGTGATTGTGATTTTATTTAACTTGTACAAATCTAATTTCAATAACCTCAAAGCAGACAAAGCCTAGCGCCCTCCCCTCCCCGTGATCTGTGATCTTTGGCGCCCCTTCGATGGGGGCTGAACCGCAGATTGGAAACCGTGGCCCTACTGTCAACTCTCTTATGCATGTATAAAATGTAGTGCAGTGTCTTAATAGAGAACAGAAAGTCACGCTTTGTTTGAGCTGCTCACAACCCTCAGACATGCACTCTGTGACAAAGGGTTGTGAGCAGATGCTATGTATTTTGGGACTGCAAGGGAAAAGGGTGTACAACCACTGTTTTAAATGAAGTGCAGCACTCCAACAGGGAAACAGTCAAAGCTACTTTCAAATGTTGACATTTCAAACTGCTAATAAAACAATGAGTCATTTAGCCTTCGTTTCACATGTGCTTGGTTGGACCTGCTGCACAGCCTCTGCTTTCCTTCATCTCCCTATCTCTCTTATCCTTTTAAACATGCTGAAAGTCAATTATCTACACCACTTCTCCCTGACATCATCACGCTAACACAAGCTGCTCTTGACCTTATGTTTGTGTGTCTTGAGCGGATGGGAGCGCGGAGCTTCTCCCTGATTGGATTAACTTCAGATGTGGTGTGTGTCCGGGTCTATTACACAGGCTGTGTTGTGATATCGAACCCAGAGCCCAGCCCCTCCCCTGCAGCCACTGTCCCACCCTTTACACCTCCCTGAAGGCCTGCTCTTTCTACACGCCATCTCTCAGCACCCCGTGCAACATTGTCACGGACACACAGACACCCTCCCACACACACACACACACAAACACACAAACACACGAACACACACACACACACACACACACACACACACACACACACACACACACACACACACATATGCCTCTGCTCAAGCTTCCAAACAGTCATATCCCATGTGTCTGTGCACTGTGATGGAATGCCTGAAGAAACGCTCCATCCACTCCCTCCTTCTCTTTCTCTTCCATTTTTCCAAGTCCAGAGGGGTCATCTCAGAGGGAGAGCTTAATCAACTCAATTAACTGAGCCTGATTGCCATGGCAAATTGGTCTGGGTTATAACATTATCATTAGCGCCTCAAGTGCACTCACGATGGGACACGGCGGTCTCAGAGGAGACTGAAACTAATAGGAGGGGAGGATGTAGTGTGTCTGGACAAGAGCTGAGGCAAAGATTAAGTTTGTCTTTGTGTAACTAAGCAAATAATAAAAAAAAAAAATGTTTCTCTACATAAAAACAGGCAAAGGTGAATTGTGAAAGTGGGGAGTTAAATATTAGTATTCAGCAGAGCTATAAAGAGAAAGCATCCTTCTTCTGACACTCAGACTGACAACCACTGTGAGGTGTTGTGGAAGGAAGTCTACAGTATACATGCCAGCATGGGTTTTTGCCAGCCACAGAATAATATATCTGAGAGACCTGGTGACTTAAAAACCAATGGTTCTCCCAGTAATTGTTCCAGAGGATGTGACATTTGTCTTTTTTGTGGCTTGCTCAAGGTGTCAACCCCTTTCATACATCCAAGATATATATATATATATTTTTTTTACTGTGGCTCACGTGCCCTGAAGCGGCCTGTTTGATCTTTTTGAGGACTGTCAACTTATTGCGTGACTCCATGGAAATTGAATTCTGTATTTATTTACACACTAGGTTAATAGAATAGATGCCTAGATGATTTGAAAGTCAAACAACCACACCTGCCATTCATCTCTCCCTTATTTTCAAAAGCAGATCCTCTGTTTTGTTCTGCACGGGTTGAACGTACAAAGAGAAGATGATAATGAATTGAATGGCTTATCCACAACATTCACGCTCCTGATATACACTGTCGTTTAATACTGCGGCAATAAATCCAGATTTCCGTGCCTGAAAAGCAGAATTTGGGGAATTTTTGTCACATCCTCATCTACATTCTGCAACTCTCCAAGTGGCCTACATAAACTGATGCTCTTTGTGTGCACGTGTGTGTTGAGAAAAAAAAAAAAAAAATTGGACTTGCACAGCAGCACAGTGGCCCAGTTTGAGTAAAATCAGCGTCAATGCATCTCCAATCGCGCATGCTGTGGCACGTGCGCAAACCTTTTTTCCGGAAGCTTTAAACAGACTTGTCACGTTAGGAGACGGCGCAGTCAAATGGAGGACAAATCTGAGGATGTCAATAGAATGCTGAGAAATGTCTGTCAGTCGTTTTGACGTTGGTCTCTCCGTTGTGATTAGCATCACTTAATATTCATGCGTGCTTATCTGACTGCTGAGACGATGCCAGAGTGACTGCTGTTATTGTAATGCATCACAAGCAGGCTCCCTGTGATAAACACACAAATGATGTAACAGCCATGTGCCATTACAAGCATGTCAATATGTGCTGCACTGTGTACTCCGTGATGGTGTCACAGGTCAATTCAACAAAAAGAGAGTGATATTATTTCCAAGACAAGGAACGGAAGGCCTCATTCTCTTCTTCGCCACGAGCCTGTGGCGCGATTAGCTAAACAACACTGCCACTTGCTGGTCAGATTTAGGTACTGAATAACTAACACAGACTTAAAATGAGCTGCGGTGCCGAAAGGCCTCGAACCTAACATGTTCTACTACAATTTAGTTACATCCTTATAGTTGTTGCTTGATTACAAACCAGCACATAAAGTTTGGATGGAAATGTTTCAAATCGGCTGTATTTCTGCCCTGCACGCTTTGCAAAATTTAAAAGTCTTTTTCTGAAGTACCGTGTGTTCCGTCCCGCACACTAAATGCGTCAAAACAGGAACCTCTTGAATTATTTTGTTTCATATTAGCAGTTGTACGTGTCAGTTTTGTTTTCTTGTTTCTCTACCGCATCGTTTTTTTTGTTGTTGTTTTTTTTCCACCTCTGAGAGAGTGTGTGAATGTGTATCACTGTGGCACTCTGACAGTCACGGCCGGGAGGAGGAACAGTGGTGTGCTCGCTGCAGATGGCAGCACACATTTTTTCATTCCTTAAACAGACACAAAAAGCAGCTGAGGGACCAGGGCCTGTCTGTAGAATGTGCTGGGGAAGAGTAGGTACTTGGCACAAGTAGCAGAAACAATTAGCGTCACATAAGCAGAGGCCCGAAGCAGCGGGAGAGAGGGAGAGAGGGGATGGTGGAAAAACACGGCATCTCATTTTCACTGAGAGGACCTTCGCAGAGCTGTGTGCACACTCTGAGACATCCCCTTCCTTTTCTTGTCACAACTCAAACATTTTTTAGAGGCAGTTCATGTCACGGCTCATTTAATTGATGTGTTCTCGTCGGCGGCGTGTTTTTGTTTGTATCTGTGCATTCTTAATTAGGGAATAGACAGAGGAAGCTCTATGTCCTTGGAGAGACCTCACATCCCACTCACATCCCCAAAATTCCTTTTTGAACATTCCTGGCTACCGTGTCCCCTGTTCCCGTTTTGAAGTTGCAAGAAGAGACGATCTGAACAAGTATGGCTTTTGACACACTTCTTTTTTTTTTTTCTTTTTTTTTTTTTTGAACTGGTCTTACTCTACACAGACATTTGTAATTTAACTTTTCATTTACATGCAAAAGAACATCTTTAAAAATACATTTTCTGTTGAAAAACATGTTTCTTGTTTTCTTTCTTTGAAACATGTACAATAAAATAAGCTTTTCTTAAAAAGCCTTCGCTGGTCTGCAATGTGTTTGTGATTCTTTCTTTGTATATACTGGTCAGATTTGTTCGTCCACATATAAATCTGCTTGCTGACTCAATAGACTGCAAATATCACTAGCTCTGTGACAAATTTTAGGGATTCAAATACAGCTTTGGAAACTATTACTGGATCGCTGTAGGAGTCAACATTTTTAAATTTGACTTTTCACCACTACACATTTTCTTGTGTGCAAATATGAGGCAAAAACCAGGCAAAAGACAAAAAATGTTTGTTATATGAATTTCATAAAGACAAGCAAAGTGTGTTTAAATCAATAACAACTCAGTAACAAGCAACATATACATTAAGAACATCTGATATTGAAAACAAATCTAGAAACAAGTCATATAAAATGATAAACTCATTGTCACAGTTCAGCGCATTTAATTTCAATATGTGACTGTACATGGGTATACAATGTAAAACATGGTTTAATTTTATAGGAATAGCTGTTTCTTTTTCATTCCAGTAATATTGCTTGTACAGTGTTGGTCTGCAGTGGCTCATTTCAGTTTGCCTTTTAGGAATACGTTCAAGAACAAGTGGAGTTCATTAAAATGCTGATAATGAAGTCGTTCTATTCATTTGCAACAGAAATACACAAACATGCAAAGTTCCAACATAAGAAGAAAATCTTGATTCCTCTTTGGTCCACTAGGTGGCAGCATTGTCCGGCAGTGACAAAATGTAGCTGCCATAATCTTTGCCAAGCGCTGTAAAATGCTGGATAAGTCATGTTTTCTGATTTGTTTTTTTTTTTTTAACATAAATGAATGAAAGAGCTTTTGTCGGACCATTGCTTGCTGTTGCACTCTGCCTCCTGTCAGCCACAATGTGAAAGCAGCTGTCACAAACCTGGGCCTAATTTTAGCTAAACCTGGATGCTTTCAGAAGCTTTGAAAGACACACACACACACACAAAAGGAGACCATTGTAATCTTTCAGTTAAAAACAATGTAGAACAAAATGTGTGATTTTGTAATCACTTTGGAGGCAGCTCTTCGTGTGTGTGTCTGAACACATTCATGCTCCTCTGTCACCAAACAGATTTCACTTTCACATCTAAAGCCACTCTGATAAAAACCACAAACACGTTAGACTTGCTTACGGCTTTTTTTTAGGTTCTTTTCTGTTTTTCTTGCCACCAGTTTTGTGCTGGCAACAGTGTTTAGTGCAGTGCTGTACTTGTGTTTGTGTTACTTTGTACTCCACTACCTTTAGGTAATTATACCTTTTATTCCACTATTTATATCAGATACTTTTCTTCAGAGGACATATAAAGTGTATCATACAGAATAAAGCATTCAGGCATGTGTGAAATAATTGAAAGAAATAACCCTGGACCACTTACACAGGCTTTAAATACATCAGTAAAAATGATCTAATATTATTAACTCATGACTTTTATATTTGGTACTTGAATCCGTTATGTAGATTGTACTGAATGCATGACTTTTACTTATAATAAAGTATTTTAAAAGTGTAATATTGTTATTTTTTACTCTAGTAAAGGAGGTTTCCAGATTAATAACTAAATGTGATGGGATTGCCACAATGAGGAATTTCAGGAAAAAGACAAACATTGCTCTGTCTGCAATATCATAAAGATAAGTAAGATAAACACAGATAAAACAGTTCAAAGTTCAAAGAGAGAACATTTCTTATAGGAAACTCAACCATAACAGTTCTTTATCAGTGTTTGGAATCCGTTTATCATACGGTACTTTTGTCAGGGGGCATGAATATCAAAAAGTTTTTGGGGTTTTTTTTGAGGTTTTTTTTCCGCATTAGTCAACTTGTCAACAATATTTCTAAATGTAAAATCAATAAGCTGAAAGGTTAACCAAAACCAAACAAAGGTTGTCACAAAGTCCCTGCCTCGCCGAATAAAAAGTAACGACACTCGGGCATTCAGAAGAATCAAACGAAAGCCTTTTCTTCAACAAACCTCAAAGCGTTTAACATAATGGCTGCAGATATTAAAATGCTCTTCTGTGTCGGCCTTGCTGTTGCTCTAACAGGTACAAGAGAAGTGGACAAGGATTAGACTGGGTGTGTAATCTGGGGGATACTTTGTTGGATTCATGGTAATAGCTGCTGTTTTGCTTCTTGCTGGACAGGTGTTGGAAAGTCTGCCTTAACTGGGAAGAGCCACAGTAAAGGAAAGGACGATCCTGTGCTGCAGTATGTGGTCAACAACTCCCTGAGGGAGCATCCAGTCCTCACCAAACTCAGACTGGTAAGAGCAAAGAAACATTCACCATTTTTTTCCAGATGTGAGAGATGACTAATGACAAGACAAATGCTTTAGATTACTGCTTAGTTTTGACTCCAAATCACGCTGAATCTCGCAGGATTAGCTGTGACTTTCCAACAGCAGCGAAATGTCATTCATGCAAATAAAACTACTGCAGGACGCAATGCTCTGTTTCAGAAAGTAGGATATTAGGATATAGTAGCATATAGGTCGACCACTAGAGCGCAGCATAACGCAATGTAATAAAATAAAAAGAGAAAACAAGGCAGTGCAAGTGTTTTTCAAAGATGTATGGCAAACATCTGCAACAGAAGTCACAATAAACAGAATTTTGGCTTCTCCTTCAGTCAAAGAGACCAATGAGAAACACATAAAGCATTTGGAGAGACCTTCAGACACTGAGCCTTTACATAAGGCAAAGACATGCATTTAATAAACACCATACAATGAATAATGAAATAAATACAATTACAAACTAGATAAGACAGTAGGCAGTCAAAAATGCAGTGTCTGTGCAGCTACAGTGCAGTAATAAGAAAATAAACAGCAGAAATTTTTGAACGCATGGGAGAATCTGTTTTTTTTGGGGTTTTTTTTAGGTTAAAAAGTGTCTGGAGTAGTTTTGCATTTATTATCAACTAGACGTTTCTGCGTGCAGTATAGAAGCTAAACGCAGACTAATTCTAACTTCTTTAGCTGACTTCCTCATAAAAGAAATACATATTTATATATATTTTCTTCAACCATATCAGACATTAACTAAGTGGAAGCTACTTAAATAAATGTGTGGAGTAAATTAAAATGCGGTACCAGGTATATTTAGGAAGACAATCAAGTTGAGCGTATCCTCTCTAAATGTAGACATGTTTTTGTATTTTCCATTTCAGAAAACTCTTGAAGACCGATGGAGTGTCATGATGGTTTCCAGTGAACAGGCCCAGTTTATGGCAAATCTCATCCGACTAATCAATGGAACGAGAGCTATTGAAATAGGTGAGATTATATGTGGCCTTCACACACGTTACAATTAACATGTTGCCGTAGATCTCAACATTAACAGCCTATTTACTCGGCAGGGATGTACACTGGTTATAACGCGCTGAGCATGGCTTTGGCCATGTCGGGCAACGGATATGTAGTAGCTTGTGAGATAAACGACGACTACATAGATATTGCCAAACCATTTTTTAAAGAGGTGAGAAATTTCTTTCTACCAGACTCAATAAAAAACAAACAAACACACAAAGCCACATAAAGTGAAGCTGACATTTGAATTTGCTTGTGAAATCTTTTACCTCCAGAGCCTTACAGGTTACACTGAGCTTGTGTTCTGTTTTTAGCTCTTGATCTACATTTGAACAATTTGCAGGTTTAGAAATATTGATTGTGGCTCCTGTCAGAGAAGATTTGTGCAGCAGACAGCAAACTGTTTATCTAGCTTCTGTCAGTGTGTCTTCACAAAACGCTGTGGGCTGCCAGAGAGTTAAAAAAAAAAAAAAAAAGGTGTCTGCTCAGGAAACTGTAAAGATGCAAAGCCAAGCAGTAAAATCAAGTCTTATTTTAGACCTAACATTCTCTTCAACAAACAATAAACACCTTCACTGCTTGCACGATCTTGATTCACGACTTCACTTTTTCTACAGGCTGGAGTTGAGAATAAGATCGATGTACGTCACCAAATAGCAATGAAGACACTGAGTGAGTACTTGTACAAATCTCAATCATTTCTGAGTTAAATAATTGGCTCAATCATTTTTTTCTTAACCTATTTTTAATCTCCCTTTCATCAGATGAATCGATAGAGGCCGGTGAAGCTGGAACATATGACTTTGTGTTCATAGATGCTGATAAAGTTAACTATGACGGATACTATGAGAAGTCACTCGAGCTCATCCGGAGAGGGGGCATCATCGCGATTGACAACGTACGTGCATGTTAACGCAAACATTCGGAGCTGAACAGCCTGGGTTTTACTGTGTCCAAATTCAAAAGTGCTCTGTTGTTGTTTTTTTTTTCAGGTGCTGTGGAGTGGAAAGGTCATCAATCCTGCTCCTGAAGACACCACCTCTCGGGTTCTGGATGCTCTCAATAAGAAGCTGTACAAGGACGAGAGGATTGATCTGAGCATGCTCATTGTGGGTGATGGGCTCACCATTGCCATTAAACGCTAAAGTCCTTTTGCAACAACATGTCTGTCATAATGACAACAAGTTTTCATATTAAATATAGGCGTAGTGCATCCCACTTGTTTAGACATCGTTTAACGTTGTTTGCTTTTTTGAATGAAGATTAAACATTACAACTTCATCATCTGTCACTATCTTCTCTGTTTTCTACCGCCATAAAAGCCTTAAACAATACAAATGTTCCGGTTTAGAAGCTTCAAAATGCATTGCAGTGTTTCTTTGTAATGAAACAGGAAATATTTTATTTTCAGGCATTTGATCTGCTCTGTTTGTGGCATCAGTCTACCATAACAGCTCACACATCAAGATAATATGAGGAGAATAAAAAATAAAAAAAAAAGAAGTGACAGTTAAGCTCTTGATCATACAGTAATTTAGGCAAACAGATGAAGAAATAAGTATGGATATAGAAGTGTTTGTTTTGGTTCAGGACTTTCCACTAAACCAAATGAATACAATATATATGTGTTACTTTGCAGGAAAAAAAGTGATTTTTCTATGATTAAATATTATTATGATTAATCGATTGAGAACCATTCAGATCCTTTTCTAATAAGTAAAAGTATCATGAAACTCAAAGTAGTCATTGTAATGTTTTTTACTATTGTCTGTGATGTGTTTGGATTCACGTTATTGCTGCATTCATGTGTATGTTGTATTTTACTGCCGTAGATATTTATGGTTGAGCTCATTTGAACTACATTATATACTGCCGATAGTTTAATTTACAGCAATGCATCACATTCTCATCATCTTAAGTGTGTAACATCTCTGTCCTGTGAGAACCACATATCTTTGCATTCGACTCCCTGTCTGAATATGTCTAAGTGGTAAAACCGCAGAACTGCTTCAAACAGGTTCTGCTCCAGACTGTGCCTTCTCAGAAGAGAAGAGTGTGAACCCCAACTTCACACCTGACACAAAAAAAGAAACTCTGCTCCTTCCTGTCTTTGTCACACTCTGCAGCCTGTACTGCACTCTGCGTTGTCTGACCTCTTTGCCGCAAAGAAATAAAACGACTTCCCTTTACTCCCAACTAAGACTGTTCATTTCTTTCTCACCGGCCTAAAAGTTCCGCAACAAAAGTCAACTTTTCATGAGCTCAGAAAAACAGGCCTGTTTTCAGCATTTTCCGGCGACTCCTAAAGACTTTATTTAGTTTAAGACGGGGAAAGGGGATTTTCTCAACCCATAAAAGAGCTGTCCATCCTTCAGTTCTTTCTTTCTTCCTTCAGTTATCGCAAACATACGCACAAAACGCAACTTATTTGGAGATACGTGGTTTCCACTGGACAAGAAGGGGATGATAAATTGCAATCTCAAAAGTACACTATTGTAAAAAAAAATATATGATATATAATATGATGCAGTGGAGTAGAAACCGCTGCATAAAATGGAAATACTCAAGTAAAGTACAAGTACGTCAGATTTGTACAGCACTTGAGTAAAAGTACTTTCACATTCCATCACTGAATAAATTGAAACCTACCCTGTAGAAGCAGCCCAACCTAAAAAAAAAAAAAACCTAAAATTTTGACTGATTTTCTTCCTATATTCCTGTTAAAAGGTGGATCACTCTCTGATTTTCATTCCCCCCCCCCCCCCTACCTATAAAAGCTGGAGGTGCAGCTATGTGGCGTTGACCCGATTGTAAAGCATCCACATTAGCAGGTAAATTAAGAAAAGGCTCAGTGGGTATGTTGTATTGTCGGCATTACAGCCAGGCTTCGCCAACGTCACTGCTGTCTGCGACAAAAATGTAGTGCGGGCTCTCATTAAAGCGTCAGCTGATGCTACACCTTTTCAGCACCGCGGACAGCTCCATTCTGCATACCGAGCAGATGGCGACGGCTATAAAAGCCCGCATGGAGCATCTCTGTACCGGACATCCACATCAACAGCGACTCACAACATGGATAACAGATACAGCTTCCCGCAAAGGAGAAGTGAGCACGAGTATTTGCAATATCAACCGAAACGTGCGGGATTAGATGCGAGCGTTACTGTTAGGAGGGATTTCGATCTGACCGCATCCACCAGCATGAACGTAACCAACCCGTTATCTGGAAACTTTAACGAGAAAGAATTGCTCCATGGTTTGAATGGCCGTCTTGCTGGATTCATAGACAAGGTGCACCGGCTGGAGTACCAGAATCAGCTACTAGAGAGAGAAATTGAGGAAATCAGAGGGAAAGCTAGATCTGTGTCCTCTTTGGAGCAGGAGTATGGACCAGAACTGAGGAGACTGAGGCAGCTGGTTCAGGACATTACACACCAGAAAGGGCAGATTGAGATCGAGCATCAGAATTTGGAGGAGGAATTATCCAATTTAAAGCAACAGCATGAGAAAGAGGCGCAAAGCAGATCAGTAGCCGAGAGCAACATTATGGTCCTCAAGAGGGACATTAATGACGCATATCAGGCTAAGCTACAACTGGACAAGAAAGCGCAGTCCCTCGTGGACGAAATCCACGTTCTAAGGGGAAACCACGAGGCCGAGGTGTCAGAGATGATCGATCACATCCAAAATACGCAGGAAATCGTCAAGGCGCACGAATTTGGCAACCCCGGCGTCACTGCGGCACTCCGGGACATTAGAGCACAGCTGGAAGGTCACGCGGTTCCTGACGTGCACCAGGTAGGAGAAACTTTTCGATCTCAGTTTGCCAAATTAACCGAGGCGGCTGAGGTCAAGAGAGAGGCGCTGAGAGCGACTCAGCAAGAAATTAACGAGTACAGGAGACGTCTGCAGGCAAAGAACATCGAGCTGGACTGTGCTAAAGGCACCAGAGAGGCTCTGGAAAAGCAACTTCACGAAGTTGAAGATCGCCACAAGGAAGAAATTCTCCATTACCAGGTAAGGTAACTTTTTTTTCAAAAAGCAAGGTAATAGTATGACCGCACATGGTGGGTTGTGGCCGACTTTCTCACCTCTTTTGCTCCAGGACTCTATCAAGCAACTGGAAAATGAGCTCATAAGTTGCAAATTTGACATGTCCGGTTACCTGAGGGAATACCAAGACCTGCTGAATGTGAAGATGGCTTTGGACGTGGAGATACTTTCCTACAGGTGAGGCACGATGATATGTACAGGTGGACAGAGGAACAGAAGAAGTAAAGTTTAAAATATTAGGTCTATAACAGCAACACTGAATGTGATGAACGTAACTTATATACTTTATATTTCACTCCACTACATCTCAGAGGCAAACACCGTACTTTTTACTTCACTACATTTTTCTGACAGCTTTAGTTACTTGTCAGATTACAGATGTCAGATTTTACATTCCCTTCGTGTCCTGCGAAAACCACGCAGCTTTGACTGTGTTGACTTTGAATGTTTGAGATCAAACTGAAGGATTATGTTGAGTTTCAAATTGTATAAATAAAGAAATAATCCCTTGGATTAGCAAAACTCATTACAGGCCTGTTTTTCTGAGCTCAGGAAAAGCTGACTCTTTACAGATACGTGATTGTCACAGGACAGCGGCGCTATGTTGATTTTATAGAATATGAAGCATTGCTGTAGATTAAACAACCCAACAGTATATAAAGTAGTTAAAATGAGCTCAGCCTTAAACATCTACAGCAGTAAAATACATACACATTAACGCAGCAGTAATATGAATCCAGAAACATCATGGATTGGTTTCCCAGACATGGATTAAGACAAATCCAAGACTAAAAACTTTCCTCAGTGGAGATCTTCATTGATTTTTTTTTTCCTTTTAATCTCAGATTAGGTTTATCATCCATGTCTGGGAAACTGTTTACATCTATAATAGTGAAACACGGACCACGCAGGACCATTTTACTGCACAATGACTACTTTTAACTTTTCGCATAATTACATTTTGCTGCTACTGCTGACATACTTTTACTTCAGATTTTGAATGCAATACTTTTACTTGTAATGGAGTATTTTCACAGTGTGGTATTAGTACTTTAACTGAATTAAAAACTAATGTGAATACTCCTTCCACCACTCTTATTCTATACAGATTACCGCAAATAAAAAAAAACAACAACAAAATAAAATAAACTGTAGGTGCTGTATTAAATTCCACTGCAGTGTTGCAGTATGGGACTTGTGGTATTGCTACATAAAAAAAACAGGTTTCACTGTCACATCCATAAGCGACATGAAATATCACACATCAAGATCGTGCATAAAGCTGGTACTTTGTAAGAGATCGTTTGGTCTCTTCTTGATAAAGTTTGTGTCTCCTCTCTTGCAGAAAACTTCTGTGTGGTGAAGAGGCTCGGCTTTCCGCGGTGTCGGACACTCACATGTCCTTGCCGTACATCTACCACCAGTCTCCCGTGTACCCCCTCCCCTGCGTCAACAGGCAGGGAGGCCTCCACCGGTGGCCGGAGCCCCAGTACAAGTTCGTGGAGGAGATTATAACAGAGACCACGAGGGAGATTGAGATGTCAGAGTTTGAGGAGACAGGGTCTGAAGAGGAAAAAGATGAGCAGTGTACCAAAAGAGAGAGAGGGGGCAGTAAGGAAGAGGCGGATAATAAAGACAGTCGACAGGAAGAAGGTGAGCAGATGTCTGATAGTCAGCAGGATCAAGTAGAAACAGCAGAAAATGAAGGACAGGGAGGTGGTGATGAGGATGGAGGGAGTCCCGATGAGGTGAATGATGGTGGAAAAGGTAAAAACACAAAGGAGGAATTACCAGAAGCAGTAGACAACGATGGGGAAAGTGGATCAGAGGGAAGTACTCAAGTTCAACTCCAGTTAAATGAGAAAATTAATGAGGAAGAGCATGATGAACCTCACAAGGTGCCCGAAAAAACTAAAGAGAAAGAAGAGGCAGGAAACATGGAAACTGTTCAGAAAGTAGAGGAACTAAAGGCAGAGGTCCCTGTGGAGGATAAACAGCTAAAAATATCTGAAGATGATATAAAATGTGACCCTTTGAAGGAGAGAAAAAGCACCTCAGCTCAAGAGAAGACGTCAGTTGATAAAATCTCTGCTATAGATTCAGATAAAACTCGAGAGGCAGGCAGTGTTGTTCAAGTACAAAACGAGGTTCTCATTTTGGCTTCGGAGACACTCGAGAAAACAGATTTAAGAGCAGAGTCAAAGAGCAGTTCGCTCACAGAAACAGAAAATAAAACTCCAATAACCAAAAGTGAGGAAAGGGAAAATAGTAAAGTAGAGCCAAAGGAGACGAGCAGAACTGAAAACAGTGAGGATAAAGTATCAAAAAGCATCGAAGACCAAAATAAGGACATGCGCTCTAAAGCGAATGTGGAAGCTGATCCTAAAGTGGAGGAGCAAAAGTTAAACGGTGAAAACGAAACCCAAATAGTCCCTGCTATGTTGCCAGAGCAGAAGTCAGCAGTCACTGCAGAAGGCAAAGAAATACAACAGGGGGCACCAGAGAGCAAACAGA
>JAPQRN010000008.1:18511957-18523324 GCA_037367275.1 Coranthus polyacanthus | reverse complement strand
TATGTTGCCAGAGCAGAAGTCAGCAGTCACTGCAGAAGGCAAAGAAATACAACAGGGGGCACCAGAGAGCAAACAGACATCAGAGGCTCTTTGTCAGTGAACAATGTGAGTAGGTAGTTAAAGGAAGGAGGAACTAACCAGAGGGAATGTCTGATCAGAATGAGTAAAGATGACTGAGATTTCCAGCTCAAACTGAAAGAGATGTGAGTTTATGGGCAGACTGCAGAGATGAGGCAAAGAATAGCTTAAATACTGCTCTGCAGCGGGGGGGGGGTGCAGGTGAGGAAACTGACCCCTTCAAAATAAAAGCTCGAGCTGACACAAGGAAAGAAAATGAAGTTCAAAGCCCAGACCGGTCCCTGTGTGGGGACAGCATGAATTTACATCAGCTTTGAAATCAGCCTGTTATGCATTAAAATCTTTTGATCCACTGCTCAGCTAGTGTAATTATGAATGTAAAACATGCAAGGGGAATTTGCATCCGTCTTTGCTCTGTTGGCTGACAAATAAATGCAATTTAAAAAACATATCTGATTCTGATTTTCCTGCCCACCAAATGCTAACGTGAACAACATGTCACACACGTTACTATCTTCCTAACCTTTGACAGTTAATCCTGTACTGGATTTCTTATTTCTGTAACTTTTTAATTATCCGTCTCAAGACACCCGCCCACGTCACCTTCTGGTTTCCTTAGTACAGTCGAGCGAGCTTGTTTTATCCCCTTTTTGTAATTTGCTGTACATTTTTCACATCGCTGCAGAAATCCAATGTTTGTCTTTTCTTGTAAAAAAAAATGGCTCAGGTAAATCTGCATACACGTGCCTTTTCCATCATTAACATCTGATGCATTATAGCCTGAGGAGAATGCAGGCAATCTTAACCGGATATATAAGCAGAACCAGACACAGTTACACACCATCCTCTCAAAAACTTAAAGCAGTGTTCTACATCTTCTACAACATACTTTTAAATGAAGACCTACAACTATAAAATGAGATGCGTTAAGTTTTAGAGGCATCGCTTCTCACTGCGACTGCGGCCGGTGGTGCATACAAGAAACATAACGGGACATAAAAAAAAAAAATCACTGCTTCTGTAGAAGTCAAAGAAGTGGAAACATAACAATTATGCCACTTTTTATATGTCAAGTAAAAGTTAAATATTGGCTTTGCATTGTGAGAAGTAGCCATCGTATTTGATACCGGCGCAAAGTGAACTCCCCTGTAGCAGCTACAAGTCATTTCTATGAGCACACTACACGTGTTAAATGCAAGTCAGTTAACATTCTTAACTGGTATTTTAACAACATGTATTAAAAAAATGCATGTGGAGTTCAAAGACTTTATTGAAAATTTATACATACACATAAGGACCTCCAAGACTTCATGTGGGCTCTGACTGTGCCCAGAACAGTGACACACTTCCAAGAGTGCACATATGCAACTTGTAATCACACCTCTTCCAGACAATGATCATTTGGCATTACTTGTGAAGAATTATGCGCCCCCATTTGTCTATTAGAACAGAATAAACAAAAAGTAGTTCTGCTTGGTCGGCCAAGGATACAGGTTTCTCTCAAACTTACAGACCTGACTTGAAGCAACCCAAAAAGTGCCCAGTTTAAGGGAAGGTCAGCTTTACCAGAACATCGCAGACCCTGCCGGCCGACACGAAACAAAAACCTACTGAGCTTTGTAGCTTGTCCTTGTGTGCATGAACAGAAGGGTACAGCAGTACTTAAATAAGAGCAGAAAAAGTCTAGTGTATTATAACATGTTTGCTAATAAAAACTGTTTGGATGACAAAGGAATATCAGATGGTCATGATTGTAAAATCAGAGAGAAAGTATGACTACGCTCACTCCACAAAACCATCGGATGTTTTCACAAAAATGGAGTGTCTGGGATTACCACAAAAAAGCCACACAGAGCTGATGACAGGCAAAGGTACTGTATTAGATTTCATTGTCATGGCAGTGCTGGACAGAAACAATGACATGATTCATAAATAATATGCCACCAACTGTCAGTTGAAAGGATGCAACTACAAAGTAAAGAGCAAAAAAGGTACATGTACCAATGACAGAAGCACCAACTGTAAATGGTACTCATGTTAGAGTTTGTTGTCGTAGCCTTTGAACCAATCTCTCCATGATATCCCTTGCTGGTTTGAGTTGGAAATACATTTAAGGCCAGATTCTTCTGATATTCCCAAGTCCCTTGCAGCATAGAGGAAAACTTAGGCCTCCAGTTCCAAGCCCAGACCCAGCTTGTGTCCTCCGGCATTGATGTTCTTTCCATCGACCAGGGCAGACAGGGTGAGTTTCACACCTGCACAGGAAACAGGACAGTTAGCCACTTTGAGTAAACGCCAAATTACAATGCTAAAAACACAGAATACACTTCAGTAAAGAGCCCAAATGTAGGTTGTTGTTAAGTGCTTCTATAATTGACTGCATTCTGGGTCAAGTCATTTATAGAACATTTGCTCAGGACTGTGTGCATTACATTCACTCTGTCATTGTAATGAAGCGCAGAGATTAAACGAGGGATGCGTAACAACTATTGCATGGTCTTATACTGCATGTATTAAATATAGGACTTAAGTTAACATGTTTCAATAAACGTACCTGTTCTAAGGGTCTGGGTGTAGCCAACACCAACAAGGCTATTGTTGTTCACTTTAGCCTAATTAAGAAGAAAAGCATTGTTAGTTGTTGACAGTTTACAGCCTCATATCTTACAAGATCTACAAACACATTTTCCTTTTTCTCTACTTACACTGAGGGAGGCATCCGTGTCCAGTTGGTATTTGGCGGCGATGCCAAAGCGTGTGCTGTTGCTTCCAGCGGTCCACGCCAGGTTGACTGCTGTCTCCAGCTTGTCGCTCACCTTCTGGTAGATAGAGCCGCCGAACTCAGCTCCGTCATTGCTTTAAAGATCAAGTGCAGGAGAGATTTAAACATTGTGGGGAAAAAATGTTGCAAATTTCTGAGTAAACACTGACTTGTTTATCAAATGTTTCGTCAACCACCATTTTCCCAGTTAGAGGAACTACAGGCAAATCAGAACTTTGAAGGCAGGACTGACAACAGAATAATCGTCTTTATAGTCAACTCTCACAGATGACGTAAACACAAGCAATGACAACAGATGCTCAGGGTCTCTTATCATTGGTTTACTCTCATTAAAACAAGACACAGTGATCTTGATTGACTGATTTGAAAAAAAAAAAAACTACATAAACTTCTTCTAAAGAGAGGTCAGTTTGAGCCAATGTAAATAGGAGTTTATCATGCGAACTCATACCTTACAGTCCTGAAGAAGTCTATATCTAAATCTTATATCCAGTGACGGTGCATCCCTTTACTTTTCATCCTTAATTCTTCATCACAGACACTTCCACACAAGGGCTTCTGCTTTTACATGGACATTAGCCTTAATGTGCAATTAACTTTTTAAGTTAATTGCTTTGAAAAAAGTTGTGGTTGACCTGCTTTTGGAAACCACCACATTCATATTTCCACAGCCTTTCCATTGGATTTACTACAGACAAAAGTTATTAAGGGTATGTTTGATTTATATGTCTAGTATATTAATGCTAATCATTATGATGCACATATGCAACGTAAGCTTGTAATTATGTTTTGTTAAGTAACCCGTTTATGTTTGGCTACCTGTGGATTAAATTACTGATTTGCCTTGGGCTTTATTACTGTTTTTATGTCACTGTGGGGAAACTGTCACCATAACAGAGTCAGTCAGAAGACAGACAAGAAGAACTAGATTCCAATGATTTACTTACACATTGGTATGCAGCTGGAAGTCTCCTGTCTTGTAGCCAATGGCAAAGTTGTTCTGACTCATCTTGGATTTGGCAGTGTCAAAGGTCATTTGGTAACCGGCCAGCCACCCCTCATAACCGACAACAGCAGCTCCGTGGATGGTGGGACCAGCAAAGTCAAAGTCGACATCACAGCCCAAGTTCACGTACTCACGCTTGTAGGCGGTCTTCACTTTACCGCTCTTCTTGCTGTTAATGATAAACACATAAAGAGTTAAGAAGTTATTAACCAGTTTACCTTTTTACTATCTGTGGGATCAGACTTTTGTGTCATGACTTAACACAACTCTGCTTGCAAATAAACATTTGGCTTCATGCTGGTGTTTGTTTCCTACTGTGAAGAGTGACACTGTAGCCTTGAACATGCTGACTCAATGTAGTCCACCCTCAAAATGAAAGGAGACACTTTCTTTGGGACCATGTGCCATGTTTCTCTTATGATTCAAGAGCAATCAAGCAAATATATTCTAAAGCATCTGGACACACTAGTTTTTTTTTTGTTTTTTTTAACTCCTCTCAAAACAGTATACTTTGGGATATTAAAAATGTACAACCCTCATAAGCAATCATGGCAACAGGTTACAACAGACTTGTTCCTTATTGGGACTGGGTCACATGGCCGTAACTACACTTGTCAGAAGCTTGTGCAGTGCAGCTCAGGTTACCAATATTACCCAGAGAGAGGCAACAAGCAGAGCAGCTCACATGTTTAAATGTGGTGGCCCAGTTCAAGGAAAATGGATAGGAAAGCAAGACCATCTTTTCATTTCAGTTGAGTTTATGATAGCCATGTGCAGTAGATTTTAGCTGCTGCCTCTTTACTAAATTATGTATTCTATTACATAACCTTACCCAGTGTTAGGTGAGAAGGTTGTGTCAAAAGTCAACTTCAGTCCCTTGGCAATCTGTGAGAAACACGTACAATGGAATGAGTTTATTGATGTCATGCCCAGTGTGAGGAGAACATTCGGCCAGTTTTTTAAGTCCTCGTAAATAACAGAAAATTATATTTTCTCACCTGGTCTTCAACTGTGATTTCTGTTCCCAAGGTGTTGTCAGTGTTCCACTTCTCAGTGAAGGTCAAGCCATACTCTGCCCTCTTGTATTTAGTTTCCAGGGTGCCAGCCACTTTGCTGGTATCGGTGTTGGAGGAACCAGATGTTTTAAATTCCTGCAAGACAGTTTTAGAGTAAGGACAATGAAAAGCTGCAACTGAGAATACACATAATTTTAGTCAAACTGTCTGGGGAGAAGCTTTTAAACCCCGCCAGTCTTTTCAAACAAAGCTGTCAACTGCAAACATTAGAAGTTATTAAGTAGAGCTGCAGATTTAATCAAATCATATTGTCAGCCTGTGCAATTATATAGCTGCAAAGAATGCAATTTAATTTAATAAATGTACATGTGTTTATTATTCTGTTTGTATACATCTGCTTATTAGGCACATCTATAAATAAGTAAAATAACTAGTCAATCTGTTCAGGCAGAGAAGCTTGTGCATTGTATAGTCACATGACTATCCAGTGTGTAGAATGGATACCAACGAAAAGGCCAAAAAATTAAACATGACTTCTTCTGTATGGTGATATTTTGGATTCAGTGACAATGACCTTGATAGTCAAGTAACCTGAGATGCCATTTTCAATACTGTCCATAAAAACACAATGACTCTTTCACCAAACTATGCAGCCCCACTATTAACTTTCATATAGCAAATTATATCTTGTAAATTCTTTAAGACTCGACCAGTTTCACTGCTGTTTACAGGGCATAAAACAACAAAGGATGGCCTCATCGTACGCTTCAACTCGGGGTGCCCCGTAATTGTTGTAGTTAAATTACCTCTGGGTGCTAAGAACATAGTAATAACCTTACCACTCCACTTGCTGACTTTGTCTTGACATCAAGCTTCACCAGGCCAAATCCTGTGGACAGAATTGTTTCTCCCATTAGTTCACATTAGGTGCCCACAGCTGTTCAATAACTTTATAGTTATTGTTATTATTATTATATAGCGGGAAAGTAACAAACCATACCATAGCCTTTGTTGAAGATGTCCTTGGCAGACTTGCCCAGGTCAGCGTAACAGGGAGGCACAGCCATTGTATCTGTGAACACAAGAATTATGCAGTGTATGAAAAAGCAATTTGATGGAAAAAAATGTGAATTTTATGATAGATTAATAATGACATCACAGGATTTTAACAGCCGCAAACCCATCTTTTCATTACAGCAATACTTGAGCATGAGGTCTTTATTGTCTGCCTCTTGTATACATATGCATTTGTACTGTGCATATTAAACATTTTCAAAACACAGAGTTATTGTGCAACACTACGGCCAACACAACATTACTAATAGAGGATGACTGAAACCAGTTACATGCACAAGTTTGAGGGCACGATCTCTTATATGGTCACTCATTCAGTCTTTACTTTCCATCACAAAATGGGTTTCACTTTGCAGTAAATATCTCTGGTGGAGCTGATGCATTCCGTTTGCTCCAGGTAGTTAGATCGTCTGACCGAAAGGTTACAGAGAGAAGCCATTTTGCCGCACTAGTGTTCTTGCTCGGGCCTGGATCTAGTTAAACTGCTTCTCCACAGGAGTTGGATGGCAAAGCTAGGCGTGGCCCGGCACATGCCCGTTCCAATTACCGAGAAGTGTTAATTAACCACTTCACCTACAGTGTAAGCAAGTACCTCACTATGGCTAACTAGGCCAAACGTAGTTTTAACTTACTGAAATTACCATAAACGTTAAACTAGTGACTTTAAATATTTATCAAAGAAGCTTTCCAGCAAATACACCTTTTGGCCAACAACAATGAACATGTACAACGCAATAAAGCTACTCCATTTTTCTTGACATGTGTCAGACACAGCATGCCGAGTGCAGCTAGCTGAGCTAACTTTGCTAGCCTGCATGGTACCGGTCCGGCTAAAGCACGCCAACTACTTACAGCTGCGCTTCAAGGAATACATGAACAGATTCAGACTGAAGAGAAGGGGCTCTTACCAGTTGAGGATGTGGCTAGCGGTAAACTAAAGTGACTTTTTTACAGATGTTCCTCACACCGTACAGGAGAGGTAGGCGTCACCGGTTGGAGGGCGAGCTGAAGGAGACTGCACTGCAACGAAATCCAGCCCTATCACATCCCGCCGAAGGACCCGGGACGCCCGCGTTTGTGCCTGAATAAAAATGTCTTTTTTTTTTTTTTTGCCTGAGCCTGCAGCGCAATACCAGCACTGGTAGAAAGTAACTATTCTAAGCACATTTAGTTAAGTTCTGTAGCCTGCTTAAGTAGTTTTGAGGTATGTGTGCTTTACTGGAGTATTTCCATTTCGTGGTGCTGTACTTTCCATTTTCGTGGTACAAAAATTGAAAACTGATTTGTGTATCATAACTTTTTGTTTCTTTACACTCCCATTAATCATATGATGAGCCCTCAGTTGTGCCCGTATATAAGCTCGAATAAAAGTAGTTTAAACTATAGCGCCACCTCAACGAGCTACAAAATAATGCTGCTCTAACACTAATGCTTCAGTATTAATAATCTAATGATGACAGATATATTAGTCAAAGGGAGCAAAGTACTTTTACTTCAGTGCTTCTTACTTTTAATGTAGGACTTTTATTTGTAATGGAGTATTTTACAATGCTGCAGTTAATAAAAGCATCTGAATACTTCCTCCAGCGAGCAAACGATGTAGGACATTATGTATAACATATAGAAGGTACCTATAGAAGGTATAGTATAACACAGAGAAAGAAATGAGTCAAGATGCACTAAAAAAAAACATCAAACATTTATAAATACACTAGTTACACACAAACAAGTGGCTTATTATGTTTTTATTTAGCAGAAATTCAGAGAACAGTCAAAAAGAACGAGCAAGATGTTAAGTTCAATTTTAAATAAACTGAGAGTAAATCGTCATTGAGGTGTAATTAACAATGGAAAAGACTCTGTGCCATTCTTACAGTATGAGCAATGGGACGAATGCAAAGCTACACTATAAAAAAGATAGATTCGACAGGCAGGAGATCAAATGGCAGATGAAGAATACACTGGATGGAATGACTGCTCCTACAGTCACTGGGTGTGGTGTGCCGTGACCAGCGGTTTATCTGATATCCCAACTGGCCTCAAAATGCTTGTAAGTCATAGAACAACAGTCAACACATAGAGATAATTTCATTGCTGGCGCTGAGACAGTGTGCTGTAAGTAACATCCTCATATTTAGGTTCAATCTGTTGAGATGAAAAGAAAAGTGACGTTAGAAAGAAACAACGATGAAAAAGAACTGTGCAAGTTTGAAATAAAATAGCTTTAAACAGGACTAAATATTATGCCTCTGTAACATCATGGCAGCAATTTAATGTGAATAATGTAACGTGAGAACATATTTAATATTTACCCTTTTCCTGCTTGTTTTCTGTATGGTTGCCACAGAACTATACATCAAGTCCAGCTCACAGTCAGGATGTGAGCTCTTGGTTAAGAATGTGACATAGATATGAAAGACACGATGGAAAAATGTTTTGTTTTTGTTAAACTTCAAATTGGGTCATCAGTGGATGTTGAAATAAGAAACAGCACATAAGCAAACGTGTAAAATTCTAATGTATAAGTAATAATGTGTTGTTATCTGGCGTGAAGTTATTTTCATGTGTTTAACGCTGCTCCGTGTGACTTCCTTTTCACTCTGTGGCGAAGGAAAAGTCTAAAATGTAGGTAAAAATGCACAATTTCCTAAGACTGGATTAGTCCAACACTTACACTGTTGCTAAAAGAGTAAGTATTTAACTTTTCACTTCCCTTTAAAACGACCCTGTCGTAGAGCCACTAAACCATTTTAAAAACACGACGTCAATATTGGCTTAAGCCAGTAATGCAGTACAATGTTACTGTAAACTGTAATTAGTATTAAGGCATATTTATAGACAGTTGTACCAAAGGTCTTTCAGAATATTTTTCCAGAAACTGAATACAATTTTTATAAAAGAACTATTAGTCCGAGTACATTCCAAAATAATCTATTGGCAGACATTTCTATATACATTCTTAATGGCATTAAGAACAATACATTTGTTTAAAACAGTGGCATGTGTGTCTTTGAAACATTTTCTTAATAGATATTACATTACAACACAGTGCTGAATACGAAAGCAAAACCATAGCACAATAAACATTGGGGCACCACAAATTGTACACAAAGTACACATATAGTAGCTCCTAACAGTGAACACCCTTTGCACTTTGGAAATTATTTCACTTTAACTTTCCAAGCAGCTGCATTAGAGGCACATTCACAAAACAAAACAAAGATACAGCTGAGTTTTACGAAAATAGTGGTAACAAAAGTGAATACATCCCTTATAGCGCAGTCACTTGGAAAACTGCCTTATGTCAATATATATTGTAAGAAACACTGTTTTTTGGGAACATCCTTGATCTGTTTGGACAGAGTTCACAGGCCTTTGTGGGATTTTTGTGCAATGTTGTGCCTGATGTTGGAGACCTGACATTCCTTGAGTTTCAGGCGCCACAAGTGCTGGATTGGGCTCAGATCAGGTGGAATGCTAGGCCACTCCTTCAGAAAGGCAGTGGTCTACAGCTCTTTGACCAAGTTTTCGCAGGGAGTGACCATCTTCTTCTTTAAAATGTTACAGTACATAATGGATCCATCATTCCATTAGTGAATGTCAACTGTCATGATTAACTTCCACTAACATTTTTAAAGAGAAGATGGTCTCCTCCCTGTGAAAGCTTGGTCAAAAAGCTGGATTTCAGTAAAACAATGACCCACAACAATGCTCCAAACAGACCACTGCCTTTCTGAAGAAGTGATCTAGCATCTTGTCTTATCTGAACCCTAAATATTGTTCCCTTACTCTACCACAAGAGGGAGTATTTAGTAAATAGGATTGCCTACTAGAATGGAATTGCTTAATGCCTTTTATGAGGGATAAATATAGTACAACAGAAAAAGTGAAACTGCTGTATTCATGTTTATTGACAAATAACGAGAATAAAGTGTAAACACAACCAGATATCTCAATAGACGTATTTTGAGGGCGGTGGGTGGCGCTTATTTTTTCTACATGTATAGTTTGATGGACAACTGCTAATAATGGATAAAAAGGGAGATATTAAAAGCTAGACATGAAACCAGGCATCATTTTACTGGTGATGAGCCAGTGTGCTGTAGGTCACACCTCCGTCTTTTGCTTCAACGTGAAAACGGAAGTAAAGATGAAAGTTGAAAGGGAGAACAAAGACAGAGATTATGCACTGTATATCTGAGAAACAGTGTGACTGAGCTCAGGTTCATATTTACCCTGTGTGCGTTTTGTGGTTTGATAGCACCCACAGAGCTGTACACGACTCCCGCCTCCCTCTCAGTATTTGGCTTCTGTGCAATGAAAGAAGAGAGACGCGAACGTGGTGTTCTTGATACGTTTCAGTCAGACGTAGAAAGAAACAGAATATGTGCTTTTTTTTGTGCACTTAAATTATTATTCAATTGTTGTACAAATCCAAGAGTTACCTGGCCTGAAGTTGATTTCCAGGTTGTAACATTACAGTATATCACTTCCTCTTCACACTGCATAGAAGAAGCAAATAAAGTGGGTTTGCATCATGTTCCCCAGTTTTATTAAAAGTGAACTATTTCACCAACCTTGAACCGTAAACTATTCTAACTTTGTGACAGGCTTTATGTACAGGTTACCTGGCCTGAGGTTTTTCTCACATGCTTTACGGTACTGTATGTTACCGCCTGTTCATCCTGAGGGGAAAAGCCAAATATAAGACAGCGTTCATCAGAGGGTAGCAGGTTTCATTTTTTTTTCTCCTTTCGCTTAATTCAGTCAAAGCAAACATAAGGTATTACTTGGTTTTATTAAATAACACAATGAGGTTTGTTGAAACAGTTCACACGAGTAAGATGAGTAAGATGAGTAAACCTTACCCCGGTTGTGGCTGATGACTCTGAAAATAAACAGTGAAAATTGCTCTAACTTATTGACTCACGGCACAATGACTGTGCACATGTCTACATTTTGACAAAATCAGATGAACTCGATTCATCGACAGTTCTGACTAGACTCACCGTGTTTTTTCAACATGAACCGGATGACCAAGGCTGCCGTTACAAAGAACAGCAGCAAACACAAAGGGATGATGAAACGCAACAGATCACTGGCACCACTGCAGCATCAATTAGAGAAAAACAAGGAGAGCATATTTAAACAGATTCGTGCTGATTCATGCCTCATTATCTTGTCATAAAACTCTAGCTTAGAAATAGCCAATATGGAAATAGCTAAAGTTTACTGACCTGTGCTGTCCAGTCTGCTCCGTGACAGGTTCTTTACTTACAGAGACAGATGTGGGATTGACAGGTTTGGGAGTGGATGATGTGCTGGTTGACTGTCTTGTTGTTGTTGTTGTTGTTGTTGTTGTTGCAAGTGTAGCTAATTTTTCAACAGAGTGATTAACAGAGCAATATGAC
>JAPQRN010000008.1:18500258-18511857 GCA_037367275.1 Coranthus polyacanthus | reverse complement strand
TAAAACATATAGTCGAAATCTAAATCCTTTAATGTGCCATCTTTCATGAGAAAGTGACAAGTATAGTGTTGAGTTTTGGTACAGTGTACAGTATTTTATTTTGTCACTATTTTATATTTTAAGTACTGTATAATTACTCATTTATCTTGTTGTATTTATTATTGTATTTATAGTAATTTATTTCTTGCACTGACCATGTTTTCTGCAGAGTCAGAATAAAAATACTAGGTCCAAACATGCCTGGTGCAAATAGTTTGCCCTTTTCGTAGCTAGTTTACCCTTCGTAGCAACTGTAAAGTGTTGCATTTTTATATAACTCTGTTTAAAATATATTAAGACTCAAGTACCGCACTTTACTGAGATGAGAAACAAATCACAGTGTGAAGCTGAGCCCTGAGTTATATTGGTCAGCGACGCAAACTGTCAGAAATTCAGGCCCAGACGCGACCTTACCACAATGGCCGACCGCCGAAGACGCCTCCGTCGACTTTTGATGACGACTTTACGTAACTTCATTTCGTTGCGCGAAATACGAAGCGACGCAGAAGCAGTCGAATAGCGCCCGGTGCTTTTCTTTGGAGCCGCTCGTGTCGCTTCCTCCACCGACATCTCAGTTACACACGCCGGCAGACTTTGCAGTGCGGAGATGGAGTACGGAAAGGAGAGAGTGGTGGCGCTGGTCGACATGGACTGCTTTTACGTGCAGGTGGAGCAGAGGCTGAACCCCGCTCTGAAGAACACTCCGTGTGTGGTGGCTCAGTACAAGACGTGGAAGGGAGGCAGGTGAGTTTCTGACACAGAGACACAGTTTGTATGATCAATGCAGCTGACACGTATATCCAAAAGACACGGCACGGTTGTAAAGTGATCCGGATAAGTTTGCCCAGTAAAACGACACTCTCATGAAATGCTTGACATTTTACTGGGTGTTGTTTTTTTTTTGTTTGTTTTTTTTTATCCAGCTAGCTTACTTTATTCTGCTTTATGAGGCAGCAGAGCAGTTACACGTAGCAAACAACTGAAATTAGGTACTGTATTACTGGGTGACTACAGTATGCTGCATGTTAGAAATAATCTAGAGATGTTTTAAGGTGTGCATTAGGCCCTTCAGTTATTAAAAATACTATGGAAGAGTATCTGTCTCTTCAGGACAAAGGCATAAAAACATACAAAATGTAAACAAATCAAGCATATACAATATATTACATCAGGCATTTAGTCCTTTTACCAGACTTAAAACATACAAACAAATAAATAGCTAATTTTAAGACTCCTCCCAGTGACATACACAATGCTCAGTCTATATATGTGTTCAGTTGCATGGGCCATTTGAATGATTGCCTCTGTGTTGGCAACTCACTCGCTTCTATTCCCACCAGCAGGTTTGACTACAGACAACAATGAACTTGACCTTTGCAGCAACATGATTTAAAACCCAGTTTTCAATGCAACATCATTCTTTGTTAGTATTATAGCCGTGAGCTACGAGGCCAGGGCGCACGGTGTCACCAGGAACATGTGGGTCGACGACGCAAAGAAGCTGTGCCCAGATCTCCAGGTGGCACGAGTTCGAGAGTCTCACGGCAAGGCAGATTTGACACTGTAAGCACCGGAGATGCACTATTACACAAAGTTTGTCTTTCATGAATCCCAACTGTTCAAAATAATCCACTCGTGTCTGTGTAGTTACAGAGAGGCGAGTGTGGAGGTGATTGAGGTGATGTCACGGTTTGCTGTGATCGAGAGGGCCAGCATCGATGAGGCCTATATGGATCTCACCGCCGCAGTCCAGGAGCGACTAAAGGGCATGACCAACAAACAGACAGAGCCTCACCTGCTGAGGACAACCTACATCCAGGGTTACCCACAAAATCCACGCGAACCAGAAGCATCTGCAGAGGAACATCCGTTAGATAAAGGTACAGCAGGTCATAATATAACCAAACCCAAAGCTAATTAATGTGGGGAATAATCATAACAATATTGTTAAGACTAGCAGATTTAATAAAAACAAATCTCAATTCACAAAATGTCTTGGAAGTTTCGCTTAATATGGTTTGGTAGTAAGTTGGGGTAGTTAGAAATTTGATTTGATTATAAACCATAACTTCATGGACCACTTTAATGAATGTAAAAAGAATTGAGCAAATAAAAGGTGATAACTACTAAAAAGCCTGCTGAAAAGTTGACTGAAATGTACAAGCAATAAAATTCATTTAAGATTTATTTGATTATTAGGCTATAATAAGTGTTTGACATGATTAATGAAAAATAGAATAGATGATTTTTCTCTCTACTGAATAAACTATTCCTTAGCTAAATGTTTTCTCCTTCCCCTTTCCGGTCTGCAGAAGTGCAAAGGTCCAGCGGCCTTCAGGAGTGGCTGTCGTCCATACCTGAGTCTTTGTCCGGAGAGCAGAGCTCCGCCGAGCTGCAGCTCACTGTGGGGGCTCTGATTGTTGAGGAAATGAGAGCAGCTGTGGAAAAGCACACTGGGTTCCGCTGTTCAGCAGGGATATCACACAACAAGGTCTGTTTTTATGGCCGCAATTCTGACTGCTTTATTCCTTTATTCCTGTGTATTTGATGGTCGTGCATAATTACTCTTGCCATGCTGACAGTTCAGTATCTGGTGTTTCCAGGTACTGGCCAAACTAGCCTGTGGTCTAAACAAACCTAATCGACAAACTGTTTTGCCTTTGGACTCAATAGCAGAACTGTTCAACTCTCTGCCCATTGGTAAAATGTGAGTTCATACGACTAATCTGCTAAAGGACAATTATTCATTCACACCTCAAAATTCACACATGCAGATAAACAGGAGTTGACTTGTAATTTTGTGTCTTGTAACTCTGGTGTCGCTCATTTTCCCTGTGCAGCCGTAACCTCGGGGGAAAGCTGGGTGCCTCTATTACAGAAACCCTGAAGATCGAGAACATGGGAGAACTCACCCGCTTCTCTCAGGCTCAGCTGGGACGGCACTTTGGAGAGAAAACAGGGTGACACGTGATATTCATTTCAAAGTGTCAAACAATGACTGGCCTACTAGTATATTTGTTAGTCTTTGCATTTATTTTATCAGGCTGCAACATTTTTTATTTTAAGCTTTTGAATAAACACTATAACATTTTTTTTAAATTACACTTATTACATTATTAACTATTGTTCATTTTATGGATTTTGTTTACACTTAACTGAAAACAACATTTACAATTAAATGTCACTGCTTCGCAGCCAGTGGCTGTATGACTTGTGTCGTGGGATCGAGTTTGAAGCTGTGAAACCCAGGCAGCTTCCCAAGTCCATCGGCTGCAGTAAGAACTTTCCTGGGAAGACGTCGCTGGCTACGAAGGAGCAGGTACTGGCATCAGTGTGTCTTTACACCGTCCAGATGCCTCTTTCTCTGTTTCCTGTCTGTCTGCGGATGTTTCATTGTCTACTTTGTCTGTCTCTGCTGTGCTCAACCCACTTTGTAAAGCATCCTTGGATTTCACGAACGGCGCTATATAAATTCAAACTATTATTATTATTATCATTGAAGGGCGAAAGATGTTAAGAAGATGTAGTTTCTACACTATGCATAGCCTTGTTATAGTGTTGAAAACTACTTGACAATGTTTTGTACATGTGTGATCTGTGAGACTGTTTTCATGGTAATAAATGGTGTCTTTGTAGGTACAATATTGGCTTCATCAACTGGCTCTTGAACTGGAGGAGAGACTCACTAAGGACAGAGAAGTGGTGAGAGGAGGCTTTAATGCATTTTAATCAGTTCACAGATCATTGATTTTTCTTTTTCTAATAGATGTACTACTTACTTTACTTCCTCCTCTGGGTTTACATCCATATTTTACAAGAACTCTTAATTTCCCACGATCATACAGAACGGTCGGGTGGCTAAGTTGTTGACGGTCGGTGTACGTCAACTTGGAGACAAAAGGCCGAGCAGTTTCTCTCGCTGTTGCGCTTTAGTGCGCTATGAAGTGACCAAAATATCCAGTGACAGCTTTGCCATCATCAAGAGTCTCAACACTGCAGGAAACCACCAGGCAGCGTGGTAATTAAGATAGAATCTTATAGGTGAATATTTAAAGACCTATTTCTGATTTAAACTGTGATCTGTTGCACTGTTTTCTGTATCATCAGGACTCCACCCCTCACCCTGCTTCACCTGTCTGCGAGCAAATTTAACGACGCACCATCCGCACAGGGCATTACTGGCTTTCTGTCCAGTGATGTCACTTCGACCCAGCGTCTTTTCTCCGCCACTCAGTCCTCGACCCAACCTCCCTCCGAGCTGAAAAATGACTCCACGTGCAACAAACCCGGCACCATTCGGTCCTTCTTTCAAAAAGCAGCTGAGAAACAAAACCAGAAGATTACAATAGATACGGAAGAGGATGAGGAGAATGAAGATGGAAGCTCTGCTCACAACATGCCAACCTCTGTAAATGATCACCTGCAGACAAGTGCCAGTTCGTCCTTCAAGCCTTGCTCCGCAAGCCCCCAAACTGGCATCTCCTCTTTCTTCCACAAGAAGAGTATTGAAAGACGTTTACAATCCCCAGCCTCAAATTTTGGCAATTCAGAAATGAGAGATGGGCCCGATCCCGTCAGTAAAGCAGACTCTGAAGAAACTGTTGCACTCCTGTCAGATCTCCAGACAAACCCTACAAATGTAAGACAAAGTACTTACTCTGACAATTTAAAAAGCGAACTGGGCATCGATGGAGACAAACATGGTGTTCTGACACCAGATTCTGGATTCCCCTCCACCAGTACTCCCCTTGACCCGTCTACGCTCCCTGCTGCCGTGGCCAGAGAAGACCTGTTAAGCTGTGAACGCTGCGGCCAGGAGGTGTTGGTTTGGGAAATGCCCGAACACAACGACTATCACTTTGCTCTAGATCTTCAGAACTCACTTACTTCATCCTTTGGCTCCTCTTCCGCCTCCTCTTTGTCCTCCGTGTCTCAAACTTCTCTCAGAGCCGCAGCAGCAGGCACCGCGCCGTCCTCTCAGGGTAAAACTAAAAGCAAAAGCCAAACAGGACCCCAACCGAAACGCCAGCGCTCTCAAGGTGGAAGCACAGGCACCCTGGATTCATTTTTCAAAAGAAACTGACGACATGCTGTAATACTAAAAAAAAAAAGAAAAAAGTGCACATCCTATACCTATAATGTATATATAAATGACTCATATTCTGTCATTTTTAATGATGTAAATGTATCTCAAACATATTTTGAGTTAGATTTGCTGAATGAAAGAATGCAATGTAACAAGAATAATGCAGGCTATTTTAAATTATATTTTTTGTTACATTTTATTAGTATTTGTAAGAATAAAAGAAATGTAAAAACTGGAGTAATTTGATTCTTTTGATTAGAAACAGAAGGTTTTAATAGTTTACCTTAGAGGTTGTAAAAGATACATTTTACATGTCCTCTGACTTGCCACCAGATGGCGCTGGTGAGCTGAATTAGTTTTCTCTCGGCATTCAATGAAATGCACTTTGCAGGCTCTAACAAGGTTATTCACACAGGAAACTTAAGATACAAAAACACTTCTCTTTTGAGAAAATAAATGGGTTGTGAAGGTGGAATAGTGTCGAATGCAGAATTTGTGAATTTTATCCTGTGTTTTTGTTTATGTGAGAGGAACAGTCCGTCCACACCACAAGTAATCTGACCCACACAGCACACCGGCCCCTTTGGTGATAAGGTAGACTGTCTTTGAAAACACTTCTCTACAGTTACCACTATTAGTTGGTGCTTTTATCACCAGCTTCACCGAGACTTAATATTTTATTACATCTTATAATAGAGAATTTTTTTTTTTTTTTAGAAAAGTGAGCAAAGCAATGACCTGATTCTGATCTAAAAGTTGAAGAGACAAATGTCTCAAGTTTTTAACATACTAAAAACAAATGTTCATCCTGTTGTTTAGACTTTTTCTGCAGTGATAAACCTGTTGTAAGTGCACAAGTGTTTAAATACAGAAGAATGAGGAACACTGGTCTCATGACACTGAAATACCCTGGAAAATTCCGTTTTGAGCCGTGATTTCTACCTTCCAGCCATGAGAACCAAAAGACAGAAAGGTTGTATGACAGCGTTGAAAACATTCAGCTATGTTGTGCTTTGCTTTCAGTGACAAATAAAACAAGTTACTCCGACTGAATACAAAGTAAAAGTTTTATTCTAATACATCATAATACATGAATTGGATCTGTACATAAATATTGCATTTCACCCAAATGATTATAATATTACACGTTCAATTAAAAGAAAAAAAAAAACAGATCTTAAACCTGTGGTTTCAAAAAAGTGAAAATGTGTCTGAGTTGTTAAGAAGACTTCAACAGTGAAAAAACGTGTCTGAATTAAGCTGTAAAATCTGAAACCACTAGAAATGTATAAAATACCTCTCAGATGCATCAAATCAAACTTCAACATCTGATATAGAACTCTTCCCAACGGCTATAAAATATTTTGGTTGAAACGCATGTTTACTTTTACCCCTCTTTCAGTGGGCACAAACAAGCAACAACGTGGGTGCAACAAAACATTTCACATGTCCTCCCTATCAAAACTGTCAGTCGGAAAACATGTATAAGTCAAGTCAATATGCAATAACAGGACAATTAAGGCCAACAGCAGCCTTGAACAAGAGAAGCAATTAACATTCTTTGTTAAAGTCGTCCTATAAATATCAAAAGCTGTTTCGAGGAGTAGCACCGGCTTCAGTTGTAGAGCTCTGGGGTGTAATGGAAGGTTATTCAAATACGAGCTCCATTAGGCACTGTGTTAAATCCCTTCAGAGTTAGTGACATCAGTAACTTTAGTGACAAGACGACATCAGGTACCCCACATATAAATGCTTTTGAACAGAGCTACAGAAAGGCAGCTTTACATACATACTGTATAATGCATAATCAAAAACATCTCTTTGAGAGAGTCCTTGTTTTTTTGTTTTTTTTTCCTCACTTCCCCCAAATCAGAAAACAGAAACCTCCACTGGAGTAGTTCTGCGAGAGTGGAATGCTGTCTAAACACCGTAATCTAAACTGACCTGAGTAACTAAAGCACTTGAAAGATAGGCAGTACGATCATAAACTGTCTCACTGCGCTATCGTGAGGCATTATTTGTGAACCATAAACAAAACACTCGCAGACAAATGTGACGTAATAAAATCGGCTACAAGGTAATAACCAGTGTGGGTTATCTTAGCAGACTGACATACAAACTGGGTCAAGTTCACACACCCCTCAATGTTCTCCTTTACCTTCATAAAGTGCCTTGTCAGCAGTTAAGGCTAAAGCGAGATGATTTAGCTTCAAAAAGACCGAAAAACTGCATCCACCCACAACAGGTATACTAATACCTCACAAAATTCAATAGAAAAGGATATGATATATGTATTAAAATACAGTGAGGTCAAAGGCTTATCTTTTTTCTCACAGGCACAATGCTGGTAACACAGACAAGCTGCTGTGAGGTGATGACGACAGTGACATTTGTGATGCAGGTTGAAGTTCGTGTATTTGATTCTTGCAACTGCTGGGTCCGTAAACAACCGTCAGCCAAAGGTGTATCAAGAGTGACATAAGTGCAAGTGGCTGTGTGTGCATCTCATCAAAGTGTGTTTTAGGAGTGCATTTAGTTGTAAACTTCTTTGCGTTGCACCTATGTGTTTTTGACACTGGATTCCACTTTTTTTCTTCTTCTGATGTTTCTAGGTGCGTGCTATCTCTTTATCGGTGCCTTGAAATGCCTCACATTTAAAACCACACCAGAAAGCAAACTAAAACATTAGCTGTAAAAGGCTCAAGAGAATGAGTAAGGAGGTTGGTGACGACAAGGCTTTGAAAAAAAGGGTGACAAATCAACAAAATAATGTGAATGACTTTTACTGTCCAGAGGTGAGGGCAGTGGCCTTTGGAGAAAGCTTAACGAGGAGAAAGATGTTCATAAAGCACCTTGTTTTTGGATGGGACGGGGTTTTCTGTTGTGGTGTGGTCTCCGGGACCAGCTCTAGGCCTCGTCATCCTCGCTTTGGGATGGTACGTACTGAGCGATGGGCTGCAACTTGGTGACATGTCCGATGCCTTTGGTGACGCCCTCTCTAAAGAGCAGCTTCGCTCCCACTTTTAGGTATTCTGGGTGTTTGATGAACTTGAAGCGAACTACTGCCTTCTCTCCTGTCCTCAGCTCCTCCTGTGGTAAAATGAACAAGAAGAATAATGAAAAGAGAACAAACCAGACCTAGTTACAACGCACTGCAAGGTAAAGCTTTTTAGGAATCAGACGTTGAGGGAAACTTTTGGACAAACATTGTTTATTAGTACTAACCTTGCCATACACGGCTTCCACAATAGCGGTTTGTCTCACATTGCCAATATGCACAGTAACCTGAAACCCTTTGTGGAAGGTCTTGGCATGGAAAAGCAACACAATCTCAGCCTCAAACATCCAGCAGATAGTGGGATCCATTTCTGGACTCACCATCACCATACCCTGAGAAAGTAAAAAGTGATTATTATGCATACATACTGTACATTTAGACTAATTTAGCTGATGTTGTTGAAATTTTCAAATTCAAACAGCAGAAGTGATGTTTGTCAGTAATTTTTAGTGATTTATAATGTGACATTATCATTTTTTTTGTGCCAATTCAGGTCTTCTTTTTTTGATAGGTCAGAGATAAATGATAATAATTTAATTTATATAGCACTTTTCAAGCATAAGTACTTCCCAAAGCAGTAAAAATACTTTCCAGATTAAAATCATTACTAGTACTAGTACTATATTAAGCATCTCACCTTGCGCAAAAGTGAGCGGTCAAAGTTACCCAGAGCGAGTGTAGCAGCCTGACCGGCTCTGAGTACCCTGCATGCCGAGCGGTTCCTCTGGATGCTCCCGACGGTCAACTTGTGGAAATGGCCTGCATCTGTCGGCCCTACTACAAGATGATCTCCCTCACGGCAAATACCACTGTGCAGCCAAACAGAATATTGTATCAACAATGTTCATGCTCCTTTACAAAAAATATGAGTTTAAGTGGAAAAACAGGAAGAAGTATTACTTCTGACCTGTACAGAGTACCTCCCACGACAGTTCCCACCTCAGGTACTGTGTAGATCTCATCCACCTGTCAGAGAATGACCAGCGCTGTCACTCACATGTACAAAGATATCTCTATTTTTACTGCATCTCTAGACCAATGCATGAGCTTACATCCCTTGACATACATCTACTTCCATGTCAGGCCTACCTGAAACTCGGTTAGCTGTTGCATAAGCTCCTCTTGCTCTTTGCTGTTGCTGAGCGGAGGAATGATGTTGAAGAAGACCTTGAGCAAATCCAGACTCTCTCCAGTCACACTGGACAAGGTGAAGATTGGCGTGATGCTGCCAACAAGAGCACAACCACATGATCAGGAGACCCAGACATTATGTCTATAAAACAGTTACTGAAAGACAAGCCTATGTGCCCAGTCAATACGGTGTGTGTATATGTATATGCTTCATACTTGGGTGACTGGGCAAACTGCTGTGCTGCTGTGACGGCATCATCTGTGCTGCCTACAACCATGGGCACCTTGTTGCAGCCCGGCTGCTTCAGGACGCGCTCTAGCTGCCGCACAGTGCGCTCTACGGTAGCCCGCGTACACAGGTCCACCTTACTGATGACGATGAAGATGGGTACCTTCAGGGCCATGGCAAGCCCAAGATGCTCCCGTGTTGTACCAGCTGGAATGAAATAAGGACAGGAAGTAGAACTCAAAGGCTGTAGTGGCAGAATTAAGTTGTGTCAATTTCAGTCCACTTAAACGGAGCATGCACTGCTGATGCATTTTATGTACTTAAGTAAAGGGAATGGCATTAAATGAACAGGAAGAAACCTGATGGCTTATATTCAGCAGGACTCATGGCTGTGAATGGATTTCACAAAAAAATTGTAGGTAATTTAATTGTCTTTTTTAAAGCATTTTCTTTACGTAAGGATCCTTGGGTAATTTGTTTTGTCTTGCAATCCTACCCCCTATTTTTTTATGTAATACTTTTCCTCTTAATGATTAGGAAACGTTTCTATTCTCTACAGTGTTGTGACTTAGATAACCTATCTTATCTTTAACCATGTGCACAAGATTTAAACTGATTAGAGCAGGTAGATTTTACCATGACGTATGATTTGTTATGTCACTCATGTACATAGCCTAGCAGTGCAGGGACATGTTCAGACATATTTAGTAAGTATGTTGGTTGTCCAGAAAGTGAGAATGTCTAACGGAGGCCATAGGAACAGTGTCCTGGAGACATGCATAACGGGTCAGGTTTCTCTGTAAGCAAAGCTGGCACGATATTCATTCTGGATTTTTTCCTGATTATGTCTAACCTACATAACTAAAGAGGGGTTCAATAACATTGACCCAAAATACTTCTTTACAGGTTGACAGACACTCAAAAGACCATGACCCCCTGTCAGCTGAGCAGCAGATTGCTTTACTACTTGTGTGATATTTTGAGTGCATTTATGGAACATGGTGAAAATTAAAGTCAACTATCCCACATAAAGTTAAGGATAGCTGATATGGTGGCACATTTACGATATCATCAGCAGAGTGATACAGCGTGATTACTTGCCCTTTGGTTTTTTGACGTCACAGATACAACCTAAAACTAGCCCTATGCATTACACAGATCCGTTACTCTGTTTCATAATTAAAGCTACCGCTCTTGGGTTGCAGACACGGTGTCCCCTGTCTGCCTGTTGCATAGCTATGGTGGTCCTCATTCCTGACCCCGTTCTGTTCTCCCCCCCGTCAAAACAGAGACACATACAATGTTGCCTGTATAGAAATTCAAGCAAAAATATGAATGATAGAATAACAGGCATGTGTTGTGTTTTACACTCAGGTGTCCTCCCTCCTTTCACAGGACTAATATATGTATGAAATCTGTGGTCTGTGTCTCTGAAGTATAGCAATGGCTCAGGTTTGTTTTGAATGAACATCTATTTACTCTATCAACTTACTCATCTATTGCAGGAAGAAGACATCGCGTTTGTTTACAACAAAAAAAGAAAAGCTAGCACACAAAAATGAACACAGGACCTAATATTTGAGTCGCATTTTCGATTAAACCCTTTGCAAAAATCTGTGAAATTATTAAGTTGAAATGACTGAAATGAAATTGACTGGAATTGAAAAATAAACCTGAAAACTGCCAGCCATACACGAGTATCCTGCGTACAGTTCCCCTGCTGACCACAAGGACAGCAGGGTTAAGATGAGGTCTGAGTTTCAGTGCTAAATAAACAGTGCTGTCTCCAAGGCTCAGGTTTCAGCTTCATGTCTCCTTGACATTTCCAAACGGAAAAACTGCAGATTTGTTAAGCTATGTCATTTAAAGCTTTTACTTAAAAAGCCCACCAAAACAGACACACACAGTTATTCTTATCACAGACCATGCAATGTTCCTGGCAAAGCCCCTCCTCCTGGTAGAGTTAACACCATCAGCAGTATGTCAGGATGGCCGAGCGGTCTAAGGCGCTGCGTTCAGGTCGCAGTCTCCCCTGGAGGCGTGGGTTCGAATCCCA
>JAPQRN010000008.1:18475751-18496516 GCA_037367275.1 Coranthus polyacanthus | reverse complement strand
CCCCTGTTAGATATTTACAAACACAGCTGTTCGTCCTCTTCTAGCTAGCAAAAACAATGCTAGGCTACAGCAAGCGGCTTTTGACATACGGCACACTTTCGTCTGCGTGCTGTGAATGGCAAAGTATAATAGTAAAGGCTGCCGTGTTAACGATACGTGATATATCGCCCTCATTCATTTTTCCTTGTTGAAGACTAGCTACGTGTCACTTGAGAGCAGGTTCACAACGCAAGTCAGGTTCGGACCGCGGACGGACCGGAAATGCTAAATAGTTCAAGGCTATTACGGTTAAGCATCACCTCGCACACAAAATAAACTTAAGAGTTTGCGGAGATGGTAACTAATGTTAGCTTGCCCTGCTAAGCGTTTAATTCCAGGCTTACCTCTGGAGGTAGATACGGGGTGTTATTGCTTGGTTTGAAGCTGCGAGAGGATCGAGCCTTTGCTTTTTTGTTGTTCTTTGCACAAGCTTTTTTGGGGGCTAGCCCGTGCCCATTTCCCGACTTTCCATTGGAGGCAACACCTTGAGATCCAGAGCAGTGTCCATTTCCTGAGCCAAATAATTCAGATACCCGCGCATCCATCAGCTACTTCGGGACCTAACTTGTTCGCTCACCACTACGTGGATATATATATATATAAGAAACTACAGTATTGAAATAGGCATGCGACCGTTTGTTACTTTTGCGCACTTGACCTGCTGGTTGTAGCCTACTGCCCCCAAAATAAAAACAAAGCACCGACCACCCCCGACACTTCAAACGAACAATAACAGCCCCGTCCGAGACTCTCGTTTTGAGTTTACATCGGACCGACGTCACAGCACCAAATGTCAAAGGGTGCGCGTGTTTTGCGGTCCCGGGCGACGCGGCGGACGGAGCGGGTCGCTTCCTTTGTGCCGGGCTGTTTTTGTTTTTGTTTTTTAGACACCGCCCGCCCAGGTGTCAAGGTCTCACGAGCGAGCACCCACAGGCACAGCGTTTTTTTTTTTGCATCAGCCGAAAGAGGAAAATATTACAGTTGTTTACACACAGAAAGACGCAGGAGAACCTGCATGTGAAAACTGATGCAAGAAGCTCGCAGACTGTGTCATTTCATCATGTGTCATGTCATGGAATTTGATCTTTAGTTTGGCACTGTAAGCTATTGCACTGAACGCAGAATTTAAAATGTTACAGAAGTAAAAGTAGAAAGTATTTTCAGCAAGAATAGGACCACTTTAAAGCATCAAAAGTCACTTGTGTCGAATAGTTATTTTCTTTTGCGTGTCATATTATTATATAATATCATATTGATTTTTTAGTCACTAACAAATATGTGTAAGAGCATTTTTATAATTTAATCATTCATTTTAGTTAATCAGTGTGAAGCCAGTTTTAGATATTTTGTACGCTACTAAGTAAATCATTAGTATAGTTCTGCATCATCATATAAGCATAGCCTATCATATGTAAAAAAAACTAACAAGTAACTAATTATCAGGGAAATGTGCTGGAGTAAAAACTACAGTATTTGCCTCTGAAATGTTTTGCAGTATACCATAAAATGGGAAAGCAATGCAAAATTCCTTCTATCTAGCCTGCTCAGTGGGGAGTACAGAATACTAATACAAACACAGAAACAAAGTACGAGTTTTGAGAATTAGCCAAGAACGGTATCAACAGTGAGGCGTTGGCTGAAAGCATGTTGCCTATTTGGGTCAAAACTGCCCGACTTTTACCTTTAGCGAAGTAAATAATATTGAAAAATGTCCAACAAAATGAGGACAGCCAATGCATTCTTAGACAGTAGTCTGATTCAGGCGAGTGTAAATCTGAATAATTTGCATTAACCGTTTGGATACAAAAACAAGGACTGTTTTTTTTTTTGACTGGAAAATTGTGAGTGGCTTCAACAGATCAGTCCAGTTACTTGAACCAGTTCTTCAAGGGAAAATACAGAAGATGCTGTATACATTTTCTTTCATTGCAATTAACATGTTAGTACTTCCATTTTGTCATTTTAAATTTATGAAATTAAATGCACCTCTTAACACCTCAAAACAACTCTCTTAACATCTAAGTAACAGTGAAATTTGTACATACATTTAAACTGTATAATGCTTCACTTCTTTGCTTTTCATTTGCTCCACAGTTTAGTATTTCAAACCATTTTTTTTAATTCACTTTGTCACAATACTTAATTGTTGATAGCTGCAATAATCTACTCATCATACTTGCATTAGAACACTGAAGCATGTCCATAAATCTGTAGACGATGAATACTAACAGGCCTGTTAAAAACATCTTGAACTTCATACTCTGTGCTTTACAAACTTCACAACATCCAGTTTTAATTAACCATGACTGCCCTGTTCCTACAAAGTCAGCCTCCAACTCCCCTGTGGGAAATGAGGAGTTACAGAGCAGTGCAGAAACTCAACTCTGATTGGACAGCTGGCATGTGATGTAAGGGCTCAACCCTTTCTGCGCTGGCTGACAGAAGTGTTTTGGGATTTTTACAGGCTTAAGTTTCTTCAAATATTCACATTCCCATCTGCGCACGTATACGCAACATTCGCTTTGTTCCGCAGATCGCTCAGAATGACTTATCCATTGGTGATTCTGCTCTGTGTGGGACTTTTTCACCAGACTTCGAAGGCCGTCCTCATGGATAAACTGTCAGACAACAAGATCTGTGGAGATGCAGAGTGCTCACGTAAGTCAGGAGTAACGTGGTGCTGGTGTGTGCAGTATCTGAAACTACTGAGAATCACCACATGATTATCTGATCCCCTCTGTTTGCAAAATGGCTAATTTTTCTGCATTCCCTTGGTTTTCTTCATTAGATGCTCTCTCCATGGCCGTGGCCTTGGATGACTTCATAGCTCCTGACTGCAGATTCATCAACATCAAGAGGGGTCATATGGTTTATGTGTATTCTAAACTCATACCAGAGGAGGGCGCTGGAGTCTTCTGGTCTGGAAGTGTAGGTCCTTATTTATTACATCCTCTTCTGTAGTACTGCAGCACACAAACAAGTGACAAACGGCTATTAAAGAAGCTATATTGGTCTTTATTGGTCTTATTAAATTAATATTAATACCATTTTCTTGCTCACGTTAATGTGTTAGAGTAACAATGTTATTTTTACTGGCAGGTTTATAGTGACCGGTATGTGGACCAGATGGGCATCATAGGATACTTCCCTGCCACGGTGGTGAAGGAGACACACAAGTTTCAAGATGTCACTGTTAAGATCCCCACAACCGTGAGTATATTCACAACTTCATCTCCTTCAAAGGAAATTGTCTGGATTTGTTAAAAAAAAATTTCCCATTACTGATTTTATTCCTGTGATAATAGATGATGGATAACATATAATATGTTTGAATTAAACTATTCAGTTTGTCTCTCTTGCAGGCCATGGACTTCTACTGTGATTAAAGCACGGCGGACAAAAATCTCTTCTTCTAGATGCGTGCGGTTGTTTTAGTTATTCAGGCTGTAATAAAGCAGAGCTGAGGGTTTGTTTTGTCAGAGCATGTAAAATTACATCAAGTCCTCCGGCTGAAATGAAACTCTGGACACTCTGAACCTTTGATAACGACCCCACTGCTCATAGCGCTTGTGCCTTTTTTATATAACATTTATATAACATCCATTTCGCTCAATAAAGCCTTTTTCATAACACTCCAAAAATGTCGATTATTGAAAATGATAAAGAAAACAGCTTTCTGTGTTCCAGATTATTGCTTTGAGTCCAGATGATATGTGAAAACTTTTCATAAAAGCGTGAAACTTGGTACGCGTGTTTTCAAAACACATCGTGGCAGCCATTTTACTTTAACCGACATAACTGAATGATGTATTACGCCGCACGTCTCCTGAAACAAACACGACAACGTGGAATAGGTGATGTCTGTTGCTATGTTTTACCTTATGCGACATTGTAAACTGTTGGGTTTATGTTCAAGAGCAACAAAACAATCAAGCAAATGTGTGTTAATTTCTCTAAGGTCAGATTGAATATTGTACTCTTTACAGTCTTTATATTGTTAGGGTTAATAAACAAAAGGATAAACTTTTAAAATGCTACGTACTGCATTTATTCTGTTTCTTTTTATGGATCTGTTATGTATTATATATGTTTTTTTTTTTCCTCTTATGTATAATAAACAACTAAATCTACATCTAATTATGTGAAGTCCAGCCTGTGATTTTATTCTCACGTCACCGAATTCATCCAAACTGTGTCAAGTGTCGAGATTCGTGCTTCCTTGAAAAGGTGAACAAATCACCTCAAATGTGACACGTATCATCTTGGCTAATTGTCAAGTTGGGTATTTGAAATTTCACTCATTATTTCTGCTGAAAAAAACATATTTACTTTGACTAAAGTGGAAAAATATCTGCCATGAAGCTCTTTTCCCGCTGTATAATATTATCAAATTCAATTTGCAGTTTAAATTGGAGACAGAAGGATGTTATTTTCATGGACATTTTTATTACACAGACAACAATCTGCATTGCACACAGTAACTTATTATAATGCTTAAGCAGCATGGAATGAATTGAGCTATCTCCTCTTTTACAAAGGGCATAATATCTTTAAGAGAGAAATAATTGCACAATGACATGTTACTTCTGAAAGCTAGTCATTCAGTCATTCTATCTATTTAAAGTGAGCACAATATCCATATTTTGTGTGATTGTCTTGTCGCCTTGCCTCTTGCGCAATCCTCTCTGACTCTGACAGACCGTGGCACGCACGTTTTTAAAACAAACGAATGAGCAAATGGTATAAACCTTTTTGAGCACATTCTGAATTGTGCATTAAGCATGAGGTAGATGACGGTGGCATTTGTGACACCGGCACTGACAGGTAATATGCAATGTCTGTTGCAGCTGCAGGGAGATTGATCTGATACTGAGACTGAAAAATGAGAAGCTCAGGTAAACCAAATGACCACAGCAGCACATTTAAATCAAAGTCAGTGTTGAAAAACACCGAGATAAGAAAGGCATAGACTATTACTCTTCATGTGAGCTACCTTTTTATTAAAGTAAATAGCGATAAGGCTGGAAAGTGATTAAATGTTTAGGTATTCTTAAGGGTGGCGACCTGGTTCTCATTTGCTGCATCTGTTTTTCTCTCCTCCGGTCCTGTCTTGTCAGTCTTATTCATTTAAAGTAATGAGTGCTTTATTGCTATGACTCATTATCACAGACAGAGGGTGTTTTGTTACAGAAGACAAATCATTTTAAAATCATAATATTTCAAATGAATTCATTGCTACAAAGGTGGATTATGCTTATGACGTCTTTCTGCCTGTCTTGATCTGAAATGGGAACTGAGAATTATCTGACACATTGTCACTGTTAAGACAATGACAAGGATTAGATTCTTCTCTTTTTGATTAATTTTGAATAATTAGTGTCTTTTCTTAATGCACCGTGGATCCAGACACTGAATATATCAACTCAATCAAATGTTCGCAGTTTACGGCGACGGATTATAATATTCCAAGATGTCTCATTTTGATAGGAAAACTTTGATTTGCAATGCCACCACAAACATGTTCATTTCATTTGTTTTGCTTTTTCTTTTTTTTTTCTTTTTTTTTGACCCAAAGCAACGAGGGGTTGACCAGTTTAGGTAATAGGGCTGTCACACATTACAATCAATCTCCTGTTCCCATCTCCCACCAGATCAGTACAAATCTGTTTAAAATGTGGAAATTTACCACAAAACGTCAATCAGTAGGACATACCTCGGGCTAGCCTTAGAGGTTTGTTTAAACAGGAACATTTGCAGAGAAGACAAGACAAGATAAAAGAAAAGAAGACGAGCGTGTCTGATAGTTTCAAAACCATTTTAGACATCATTTCCTTTGCAGAGAGGAGCCTGCTGGTCTTCTATGGATGAAAATGGATGATTACACAGAATGTCTGGCAAAAATGATGGACCCACAGGTGTGAAAAGCTCAGTGGGTGATTGCCAGTTGGAAGCTGTGTGCATGTTCGAGTTGTGCGCAAGTGTGAACCTCTGAACAAACCACAGTCACTCCTGTCTAAAGTCAGTCTTTAGTCAGACAGCTGTAGCTTTAGGGTGTTACCATGGTGACAAGCAGGGCTATTATGCCAAAAGAGATTGATGTGGTGATTTGTGTGTGTGTGTGTGTTTTCCATTTCTGAATTATGGAGCAGCTGTCAAATACAGGCTCCAGTAGATGCACGTAGCTTCCATCCGGTGTCACACCCACACCTCTACACTACACCCAGCGGCAGCACAGCAACCCTGTAGAGCTTAGAAACCAACACCTTCAGGTCTGGGTAGCATCTGAGTTTGACATTTTAGAGTGAGGAAACATTTTTAACATCCCCGTAACTGAAATCTGGGAAGAGTATGTGATGCAACATGTTGTGATTGAAATAAATACACATACTTTTCTGTCTTGTGACATTCTGTGTTTTGTCACTGTCTGCAAATCCAATAAAAAAACAAAACCACTAGTGGAAAGTAAAAAAGAAAAAAGGAAAGAACATGACCAGGTTGAGCACTTGAGTTTATTTTGAGCCCCGCATTTATTGACTACAATACTGTAATACTCAGTTGCCAAATAAAGACCACACTGACCAAACGGGCCTGGGCCTGAGAGGACAGACAGGTTGGAAAAGTCAGAATACATTAAACTAAATACAAAAAAAAACAAACACATTTTTTGGCTTTGGTTTTACACAATCGTTTTACACAAAAATGTAGATTACCCCAAACCCCATCCTTCAATCAGAGCAAAAAAAATGGCATATATGATTCCAATAACTGTAACACATAATCAATGATGAAGAAAATATAAAAAAGACACAAGATTTCCCAGAAACTGTGAAAAAGAAGTTGCTGGACAAACAACAACACTCCAGAGCACTGGGCTCCGAGGATAAGAGGTAAGTGAAAACTACGTATTAGCAGAATTGAGATAGAAATGGGAGAAAAAGACTGAAGTATGAGGACTACAGTTGCTGGGTTTGAAATGACTCAGTGCCACTGACAAACAACAGGCACTAAAACTACATTTGTCATCCTTCACAGTGACATTCGTATACTCTGTACCTCACAGTACATATGACTAGAGGAAAAAGTATGCAACAGCTCGCCAGACTTGCTCAGTAGTTTCCTAAAGGTGTTGGAATGATCGCTTTTGTCTGCCTGGATTTTCTTCAAGAATGTCTGAAAATGCCAGCTCACTGCTTGTTTGAACTAAATCACTCAATCATTCAGTATAAATCAATCACTGCTAAAGCCTGAGGATCTGCTGTCTCCTTCTCACTTGATTAATATCTACTACACGTGTAAATGTATTTGTCAGTCATTTTCGGTGCTAAGAACGTGTGACGGCCAGCGAGGGCATGCGGTACCGCCACATTTCAGGGCTACGCTGACGACACTGACTAAACATAAGATAAAACCAAATGCACGGTTTTTCTTTTTCCATCTCAGAGAATCCTGTCCCTTTCTTTCATTTCCGCTTTCGTTCTTTCTGTGTGTGGCTGGAGATCTGCTCTCTCTAAGACATTCAACTGCACAACCTGGTGTAACCCCACCCATTTTCTCTGTCAAACAAGCCCACAAAGAAACCACTGATTTAATTTCTGTTGTATTCAACCCTCTAAACAACTCAGGACTCCAGTGTGTCTGCCACTGGGAGGTGACTGTTCAATCCTCGAAAAAGAAAATAAAGATTTTGTGGATGCTTTTAAAGCGTCCCCCTTCTTTTCTTTTCTTTTTTTTTTTTGTTTAGAAAGATGTGTTTTAATGGAGGAAAATTAAAAACTAGTATACATAGAAAAAAGTTAATGCTCAATATTCGTTGTTGACTCAAAAGTGGTAATACCTCCTATAAAAAGTGTGCGCTTTTGTCTGCATTTGGGTCTATTTTTGTACATAGTGGTGTGAAACGGGAAAGACTGATTGGGAGTGACAAAGTGAAAAGCTGTAAGAACTGTGAGATGGATGTAAAGTGTGACAATTTTCATGCTCTTCCACTTTTCTTCCTCATATTTCTGAACACCCACAATTCTGTCACACCTGAATAAACCCATTTCTAAATGCTAACCTTCTCCTCACCATCCTCATCCAGGAAACCAACTTCGTTCACATTTTTTTTTTTCTTCGAATGTTATGACAATTACTATGGTTACCAAAATGATTCAAGGAAGATGGTAAGAGGTGTGGGTGGTGTGGGTTCAACAGTATAAAGGGAGCATTCGATCACGATTCACAATATTCTTCATGTAACGTAGTAGAACCATCTGCCTGTTCAGCTAATTTGGCTCTTGCAGGTCAAAGGTCATGCACTTGAAGTACATGACAGGAAATTGAATGAATGAGGAAAGAGCCAGTCATTAAATTATTCATGATGTTTGACACATTTGCAACGGATGGACAATGTAAAAAAAAAAAAAACCACACACTCTGGTGTATGTTGAGATTACATTGAAAGATAGTATATTAATCAAATGTATTGTCCAAATAGGTTACAAGTGATAGTTTAGTATAACGGGCATATGACAGTGAAATCTAAAGAAATTTGACACAAACCCTCATATCAGAATCTGATTCCTATTCATTTTGTATCAGTAGATCAACCGAACAAAAAACTAGAACGGAGCAAAGTAGCACCTCTGAGCTTTCTCTCAGAAAATACTGCACAAATGTCTGGTCTTCAAAAAGATTTGAAAAGCCATTTTATGGACATGTTCACTATCTTCGGCAGCTGAAAGCGATGGTGCTATGGAAGAGATGTGAACAAAAGACATCCTCTATTCAATCCTCTGGTTATATGGTTGTGAATTGGAGGTCAACGGTACCTCGCAGTCTTGCCTATTCACTGCCTGCTGAAATAAATGATGCATTAAGTTGCTCGCAAGCCAAATGTCTGTTGTGCTTGATGTTCAGACGTCATGTTTACACCTCTCAAAGAAAATTCTTTTAATCCCAGATGCATACCCTTCATTGTGTTTCGTTACATCTACACAACTAATGAAAATGATTCACTTCATGTCCTTGTTTGATTCAGCGCACGGACAGCAGAAAAATGAGTTCCAACTCATAGGCACGATGATGAACACGCATCTTCTCATGCGAGAAGGTGCGGTCCATTTTGTCCACAAGAGTCTCCTTGCATTAGACTGACGGAAATGGGTTGAGGGTTTCAGAAACAGCTTATTTCCATTCTTCTACCTTTTTTGAGTTTGTGGCAAGCTTCAGCCAGAGATCTTTAAGGTCCTGTCTGCAAATGGTTTTGCTGAGGGGTTTTGCAGGCTTCAGTACAAGCCTCTGAGCTATGAATAGACTTGAGTGTTTGTCATGACAACCAATTACCCATTACAAAAGCGGTTAAGCTAAGTAAGGCAATTAAAGTGCTGAAATAAAATTGTGTGTTTCTATCTGAGTATGCGTCTATGCACACAATTGTGTGTGAACACAAAGAAAAATCCTCGGTGTTCTTGTGAGGACATTTTTGGAGCATTTGCTAAATGTCTGGTTATGATTTCAGTGTGTTCAGAATGTTTTAAAAGCAAAATGTCTAATACAGTTATAATTTCATTTAATTCGTTCTCTATTATGTTTTTCTTTGGACATAGCATTTGTATGGCAGTGCTGTTTAATTAAGCAATAAGCTGTAAGAGGATGCCTACTGCAGTTATCATTACTTTAAATGGCTCATTACCTTTAGAAAATGATGTAATAGACCCATTGTAATGGAATAACTTGAAATTCAATAAATATATCGGAAGAATAATGATTAAATGACAGTAAAAAAGTAGACATATTCGCCTAGTCATTTCTCACAATGGCTTTTACAGCAAATTATTTTACGGTGGGTTTTTCTAAATACTGAAGTACAGCTGCTGCTCTCTCTCAGTATTGCATCTGATGTAGTCTGTCAGCACACGGCATAAGGCTGCAGTTCTTCTATTAGGTTCCTTTCAAGTTGCATATCTCAGTCTACCAGCCACCCAAGCTTGTTGCAGAGAGTGACATGACTGACAGTGATTAAAAAAACCCCTGCTGTATAACTTCTCATTTCTGAAAAACACGGTCATGTTTCCCCATTTCCTAAATGTCAATTCATAGAAAAGAACAGACAGCATCCCCCTTCGCCATATATTACTGCATCTGGGGGGACATGTGCGTTAATGTGGGATGTTAGATGTTCTTGGTATTAAAAGACAAATGAGGACTGGAATGCTTTATTTCCGATAACATGTACACCCTGCTTTCACGAACCACATGCTCCTGAGTCATTGCAGGTAAGCAGGTTGTTTCTGGGTAGACTTGCTGTTGCTTCACAGGGCCTGCGGGGGTTTATAGACAAACCAGGTTTGTTAAGCCTAATGGTGCTTGTATTGATTGGCTGGGGTATCCTTGCAAATCGCAGAGGCAGAATGAACAATGAGATTCTCATTGAGGATCTCTAAATGCATTTCAGCTTGTAGTTTTATTGACCCTCTGGAGTGGCCAGCGTGGGATTTATTTACACAGTTTGCTCACAGGCTGTTTTTACAATTGCGCGATGGATCTTTAAACAGGTGTTGAAAGAAGCACTGCACATCATCCACTGTTCAGTTGACTGGTTATAATGAAGTGAGCTGTTTGTAATAACTTCTAAAATCAAAGAGCTATGATTAGTAAAGTTGTGGAGGGAAAACAATTAAACGTAATGCAAATGAATCGCCTTTTCTCAATTAAATGAATGAGGATACACTTAATAAATTAATCAGCACAAGATAGAATGGCTAATTGTCTGCGCTGACTTCACAGTCAGTAGTCAGAATTGCAGGCTTATCACTAAGATGCTGTCCTGAGACATAAAAAGACTGTCCCTAATCCCTGGCTGATCAAACACATCTGTGTTAAGAGTCTCAGGAAAGGTGTCACGCCTCATGTTTCCATGACTGTTGCAGCTTATGTCTGTTCACAAATGCACCTACCCAGAAAGAACTTTATCAAGCTGAGGTGACATGGAAAGCATACACATAATACACACAGACCCACGCAGGACTTTTTTTTTACACAGCATTTCTCTCCAACCATTGTAACCTTTGTTCAAAGTAAATGGTGCTTAAATGTCACGCGATTGTGTGATTTACCTCTTATTGACTTTATGCGTGGACTCCTGCCAGTATTTACACCTTGTCACTCTAACTCCTAGAAACTCTGCTCTGTCATTCATCATGTTCTGTTTAATGTTTTTATGTTATTAAAGGATAATGTGGGAACTTTAAGCCTTGCTGAGCAAACATCTAAAGCACATGATATGTCACTAATTGCTTGTGGCAAGGCGTGTTTACCCTGCACCCTGTCTTGCATATGAAAAATATTCTGTGTTTACTCTCCTAATGGACTGTGCTCTTGGGTCTCTGGTCTATAAGTCTGTACTGGAAAGAGGCTTGGCAACCTCTGAGATACCATTACCATTAGGACTAATGACCTTTTAAAATGGAAACAGCATCAGCGCCCACACACAGACACTGCTGCGTATGCTGCTTTATGCTGTTTGCGTGATATTGCCCCGTTGTCATCATACTCTGGCAAGGTCACTTGGCCTGTCCCCTTCCTGTAGACAGACAGAGACACAGCAAAAATTAGCTTCTTCGCAAAACAGGAAGCGCTCCTGATGCTGATGAGTCATATCTACCTGTGTATGTTCTGTACAATAACAGATGGTTAGATGAAGCTGAAGTGGTATACGCACACTTACACACAACGTCTTACAATCTGTGACAGTTCGTTGGAAAGCTTAAAAGAAACAGATGGAAAGGATGACCGCTCTCGCTGATGCAACATTTCCCAGTGACTAAGGCTTCACATGTATGTCCAGACTGGTGCACATCAGGGTTTGTGACAGCGACCTTATAGTTACATGGAGATTATTTCCTGTTATGCCTCAAAGGTCAGACTGTCTCATCAGGCTCTCTGAAAAGGCATTCAATGTTAAACACTGCATCATCAAACACTACAGCCTGATTGAAGCTGATAATTGCTCAGACATCAGATTCAAGGTGGCTGACTTCACTGATGACTTAATGAGCATAGGAAATGAAGAAGTTGGCAGCACTGTGAATGTTTCATAGCTCAGGACTAGTTTCAGCTCAGAGGAGGCTTGATTGATAAAATTAATTTTGAGGTAATGTTTTCCACGGTGCCAAATCAAAATCACCAACAGGGAATGTGTTTTAGCTCTTGGATTTTGGCATTGTTGGGGGCAACAAGCACGACACGTGACACCTCTGCGAGTGTGGCATTTAAACATTTTCTGAATACACGCTGAGCGCGAACGTCTGCCTCATCCACACATTTAAAATTTACTGTAAAATCAAAAGCGCCCGCTGATATCATTTGTCTGATTACTGTTGTGCTTTTGACAAATCATCCCATTATGTGACACAGAGCAGTAGCTGCTCGCAAATGGGCTCTCTCAAAGCACCACCCAAACAATGTAATATCTTTTGCAGAAGAAAACAGGGTCAAAACACATTTCTGAAACTGTCAGTGTGACAATAATAACACGGTAGCAACAACCAAATGATCACACTTTGGTCTCACACTTTCTGAAAGACATATGCCAATAAAAGCAGGCATAAAATGACGTTACGAGGTTCGGATGTCCGACTGCTTACCGTAGTTTCTACAAAATATTATGAAATGAATCCGAACATCAGGTGAAACTCCACTGCCGACATTTCAGACATTTTTCTTTTGTTTGAAGTTTCACACCTTGGTGTTTTTACAGTAGTTTTGATTTTCGTCTGGTAGATTTTGAAATACGCCACTCCCTTCAAAGCCACAGCGAGTTTGCTACAATTAATCAAATCAGACTTAATTTCTAATCCTCTCCTTCTGTCCCTCTCTCCTGATAAATATGATTCATCTCTGACGTTAATTTGCATGTTCTTTTATTCCCTCCTAAGTGGTGCTTTCATTAGGCAGCACTGAATACTCACCTCCAAATAACAAATACACAGAGGGAAATAATTATTGTGATTATGCATAATCTTTCCTTGCACAGTTGTTTTTCTTTTCCAATTAAACTAAATTTATATGTGGAATATGCTTTGAATAACAAAGCAGCTTCTGCATGGTCTCTCGCTTTCTTCTCAATACACCTTCATAGCTGGGAAAGCTGAGAGAGAACCGCACTGCTACAGGCTGTAATGGCAGATTGTTTTTCCAGAGATCATCAATAATATACAGTAAGAAACACTAAATTTAATGCTGAGCCTTGGCCCGGAACCAGTGAGTTTATTTTTTCATTTGCACTAGGATTTATAGAAGGAACTGGGTATGGAGAAGAAATGACTGTTTTTACATATCTGGAAGGGAAACAGTCGCATTGTTTGTCTTCCCAGTAGATGAATAAAACATAACACTGTGGGTGAAAACACATATTAAGGTGGGTTGTGCGTTTCTTCGGTGCTTTTAGAATATACATTTCAGTAGCCTATATGGATAAAGTAATAATCTACACATTTTTAGTTTTTACATGTTTGACTTTTAACAGAGCTTACGTGGCATGTGAATTTCTTGCCCTTGAATATTTTTTAGGTGCCAAAATGTTCGCTCGTATCTATTTACGGCTTTTAAAAGTTAATGTGGAAACCGCCTATATTAGCATTGGAGAATATGTGAATTACATAATGGTTCAAAAACTAACCTAATTGACAACATGCTGGTTTCAAACTTTAAAGCTTCGATACGTAATATTAGCTCATGTTTGTGTGCTTACGTGAAGTTTGTGTTGGAGTCTGTTGTCATTTGTCGACATCTGCTCCCATCCACTTCTAAGCTAATGACTGTCTCGGCTTCCTACATGCATGATAACGGCCTGTACACTGATTTCGTTTTTTTTGCTTACTTGCTTGCTACTGATTTCTTCAACAGTGCAACCCTAGCTACCGTTAGTTGAGAAACGGAGTTAGCTAACGTTAAAAAAAAAAACGACAGCACAAAACAGACTCCAACACAAACTTCATGCAACCTCACCAATCATACATAACCGCTTTTACAGCTTATACAAGCAGAAATAACCAACGCTACCAATACTACAATCCAAAAAGGTCTGGCATCACCACCACCTCACTTCACAGTTGTGAAGATGTCCTGCTCACTGTTGTCTAAGCAGAGACACAGGTGGAATATGAGTAGTGTCCATATTAGCTAGCACCCTACAGAGAGAAAAATCAAAACATCACAGCGGTGCGGCACTGGACATCACAAATGAAAGCTGTGGTTTATACTAACCTGGATTATGTGCTTCCCACGGGGCAGAACAGTCATTCCTGAGACTCCCTCGGAACTGCAGGGGGGAGGTAAACAGCACTTAGATGGCAACATGACAATTTAGATTTGTGGAAGAGTAAGGAGAGGAGAGGAAATGCTAAACAATATGCCGGTTTGCAGACAGATAGAAAGAGGGCAGAGTGATATAATAAGTGAAGATGAGTAGAGTAAGAAGGCAAGTGGGGAGCTGAATTTAATCTTCCTCTGTACAGAGTTGTGGTCCATGACAAATCGAGCCGCTGTTTCCACTTGAGTTGGCCTTGCTGTCTGCCACGGCTCACAGCACATCAAACCCAACATAACCTTGTGTTGTCCCTCGCTGGAGGTGCTTCTTCGGCTGGCCTCATGGAAGTAATAGATCTGTACAACACTGTGTTAGAGCCCAATTGCTTAATAAAGTAGCTGCAATTAAACACAAGTTCAACCTTAGTTCTTTGGCCTTTTCAAGTAGATAGATTTCTCTAAATTGTAAAAAGCAGGAGTCTTCACATCATAGTCTGTGTTCACACACAATTTATACACAGTCAGTATTGATTGAAGCCACAGCTGATGCTTTTGACGGATTGAAGTGTTATGAAACTGACCACAGTGGAGGCCAGACTAGTGACAATTTGAAAATGATATGTCATCAGTTGTCAGTCCTTTACCGTTTTGATGACTGTTGTGTGTTTTGAAATCTGTCTACCTATGAAGGCTGCCATCTTATCTCACAGAACCAGAAGCGGCCAGCAGCTTCCTATGATACAGTGAGAGACGAAGAAAGACACAGAGTGAGAGAGAGCGAGAGAGAGAGAGAGAGAGAGAGAGAGAGAGAGAGAGAGAGAGAATGAAACCATCACAAGTGCAGCTCCTGACATTATCCACCCTGCAATCAATGCGGATATAGTACCCACAATCCCCCACTCGCGAGGTGACATCCCATCCCACAACACTGGCTGCCACTGACAGAGAGGGGGGAGTATAGAGCTGCTTCTGAAATGACAGCTTAACTACAAGAGGGGATTAAAAAAAAAAAAAAAAACTCTCTTACTTTGCTGCTTATAATTTCTGTGACACTAATAAAGAGGGAACGGCAATATTTAACATATCTAACAGCTCTAACACGCTCTCTTTGGATGCCGTTTCCTTCTGGTTTCACAAGTGGAGAGTGGTTGGAAGTTAGTACGGGCTGCATAGGCTTTGCTGGGTTGTTTCAATAACCCAAGTGCTGTTTGGTCCCAGGTTGGGTGGGTTAAAAATTGCGTAGTATTTTTTGTATTTTTTTTTTTGTGTGTGTTCATGCTTGATTATCTGCTCGGTATGCACTTGTAACTGCTGGTATAATCTCTCTTGCTTGTGTTTCATAGCAGCAACACTGACAAGCAGCCTGTATCCACTCCAGCCGCAGGCTAGTATAAAATATTAAGATCCATGTTTTGCAGCTCCTCCTCCAACACAGCCGCAGGTACACACTCGTGCATTTTACCAACTCTTTTGGGCTGTTTTTCGAGCTTGAAAGGAAGAAATTTACGAACAATATTAATTATATCGTTCTTTGGACCACAATGTTCCAGCATCAAGTACAGCAAATGCAACCATATACACCTATTCTTTATTTATTTATTTGTTATTTGCAGTTCAGTTTTCGGCATAGTCAGTAAGTGAAAAGATAATCAAGGGTCACGTCGTCAAGAAAATGTGAAATCTCTTGAGGATATATACTAGAAATATTAGCCTGAAATATGAGCAAAATTCGTTCATTTTTGCTCATGTATGACACAGACAGAAAAAAAGAGATTTTTTTTAAAGGAGCAAATTTAAAAGGATCTTGGGTTTTATACTCTCATAACTTTATACTCTTAGTAACCAATAGGTTGTCCTGTTGCTGCCAAATAGGAGCGTTAAAAGATAAACAATTTCCTTATAAACTCCAGAATATGAGACATGACTTTCAATCTGAAGATTTATTGAGAAATAAAAGGCATGCATGCCCAGACCTGAGGTGTTGCAGACAGTTAACACAGTGGGAAATAAAGCAGCTACGCACCCACTGCTCTCACGACATAATTTTTTAGTACTTTGCCAGAGAACCGCTTCAGTTTGTAAAAGCAGAAGGTGTTGTAGGTTTTTTTTTTATTTAAGGGTGTTTTCAAGCATCTTAACGATGAGGACGACAAACTACCAGTGAATCAGCAGGCAAAATAGTCTTGGATCAGTCGCTCCACGGGGACATGTTAGGAATAGGTTCTGGTTTGCCCAAGCTAAATAAATAATCTCTGGGCTGCAAAATGGCAGGAGTGTGGGAGGAGGTCTGCAGGGAGCATGGAAACAGCGATTAGTAAAGCGGATCCACTTATAGAAAATCCACCTTCATTATTTCTCCAGACTTCAGTCATAACATACAGTGATGATCCACATGCTATGTTTTTCCTTGTTATCACACTTTTATTCTAGACATCTCACATGACAATATGCAATTACAACAACATGCATGTTGATTTGACATGAACACTTTATTACAGAAACAGACCTCATAAAATATATGCATAGTCAGTTCTATTTTCAGTCTATCCATGTAATGTCTATCTTACTTTGTAGTAAAAGTACAGTCCCTTGTCAAGCTGTTTCACTAATGCAATACTATATTAATTATCCATCTTTTGTTAAATATTGTAATGAAAAAATACAACTTACATTTATACACCTTGACCAAATGCATCCGGACTTTGTTTCTCATAATTACGAACATTTCATTTCAATATATGTGAAATTTCAGAATAATAGTAAAGAGATTTTTTTTAATTTCAGGCTTTTATTTATTACATTCTGTCAGGGTTAGAAGTCTACATACACTTTCTTAGTTTTGGGTGGTATTACCTCTAAGTTGCGCAGCTTGAATCAAACTACTACACTCATTCCTCCTGGCAGAACTGGTGCAGCTGAGTCAGGTTTGTGGACCTCAGTGTGAATGCGTTTTGCCAAGGTGTATGTTGTGACGGCCCCCAGGCCTGCTGCTTGTCTGGTTTCTTTTCCATTTGCAGGTGATTGGTGGGCGGGACCTCCACTTAGGCTGACCTGGAGCACCTGGGCCCAAAGCTCCTGGTCACCTTTAAAACCTTCCCCCTGAGAGTGCCTCTGAGAGACTCTCTTCTCCCATGCTGTTTTGTTTGGTTCTTCGTAATTTTCCGTTTACTGCCAATCCAGCACTCATGCATCACATTTATCACTCATCCACTCATCCACTCACACACTCGACTGACTTTGCTGACATCCACACCTCATCCCTTTGTGTAAGTTGGTGCGTCCATGATTAATACATTAGTTGATTATTTTTGCAATTGTTGTCTCCTCTTTGATTGGCTATGGCCTTTTGAGCCCGTCGTAAACGTCTGACTTCAACTGTACTTCTAAATCCTTGCCTTGTTTTTGCTCCTCATGAAGGTTGAAGATCATATTGTTGAGGAATCTAAATGTCCACAACTGTCAAGTGTGTACGGCGGTGGTCAAAGGGCAGAAAACAAGATCCATCTTTGCAGCACTAAGTTAAAAAAGAAAAGAAAAAAAAAGTAATTTTTAATCAACGGCAATACATTTCTACCTCTTGCTCCCTTCCCTCCTCAAAGTCAGACACACACCACTATTACCTCAGTTCCCAGCAGCCATGTATCCTATTCATACGCCCTACAGAAGCAGGGAAGCCACATAAAGAGAAAGGAGCTACAGTTCGCTAATGAGCAGCCTTCCTAAGAGCGGTGCTTCTGCTGTTCACATTGCAAATGACACTTACAAACCACTTCTTACATTCCACTACACAGTGTCATCTTGCAATAGGCTACAGCTGTATGTCAGATTTGTATTTTTTTTTTTTTTTTGGGGGGGTGGGGGGTGGCTGATTAAAAGGTAGTAAAAAAGGGTAGGTCACTGAAAAGGAATTTCTTCACGAACGTCAATATGAACTCCTTCGTCTGTTTCATATTCGGATGAGGCAAGCGTCGCACTACCTTGAGGACGAAGGGAGGAATTCTCCAAGGTGCTGAAAAGTGTCCCCGAGCTCATCCGGGGGAGGAAACGGCACACACCCGCCTGCGCCCATTGGTCCAACGTCACGCGCAGAAACTACCCGAGCGGAGAAGGTAAATGAATTACAGATGACAGGAGGAGGAGGAGGAGGAGATAGAAAGCTGAGGATGCAGCTTTGGACCACAACAGTCAACCTCCCGACACAGCAGGAGCGGCTACACCTCGGTGAAATCTAACTTCCAGTGGTCTGACATCGAGGAGATGCGCCCTCAAAAGCTTTGATTCGACCCCCCACCCCCCACACCCCCTCACACCCAACCCCACCACCTCCTTCTTTTCCTCCTCTTCCTCCTCCTCCCATCACTACCGAGGAGCATCCCGCACACTGTGTTCACTCCGACGGGCAGGCAGGCAGGCGGGCGGACTGACACAAGCCAGACACGATGCGTGGATCTCCCCGACATGGGACAGCCCTGGGATTTATAGTGCTCAACGCGCTGCTTCTTGCGACGCAGGTTGCAGAAGGAGTCCTAACTGAACATCTTCTGGTCCAGTTGCGTGAAGACGTACAGGACGAAGCGCACCAACTTGCAACACAACATGGGTTCCAGAGTGCACGGAAGGTAGGGATGCTCGGATAGCAATTTCACGTTCGCTTGCCGGGAATATTTTGTTTCTATGTCAACACAGTTAACGTACATATAATTTACGCGCGAAGTACTTAGGTTTAACAACAAGACAATTGCAAGATTCCCGCAGCATCCACAGAGAAATGAGACAAACTGAATTTAAAACAGGCATTCCTAACAGAGCCGAAGGATTGTCCAGAAATGGAGGTTTTGAATTGATTTCACTTTATTTACACTTCTCCTTAAAGGCCTATTCAACCTGATGACATCATGCCTACTAAAAAAAACCCCCCCAAAAAAACACATCAGGCCCTGGTTAGTAGGTTACCCATCTCCTTATGGTTCATGGGGCTTTCCTCCGTCCGAGCCAAATGCGTTTATTTGAAAACATTTCAAGAGTCCTGTAAAGAGAAGGAAACCCTTAGCCTTTAGTGAGAGGCGTCCTTTGAAATACTATCTAAAAGCTACAATAGCAGGGGTTTCACAACAAGTTTCGGAACCAGAATCAGAAATGGATTTCACATTACCAGAAATTTGTTTTGGCACTAAGAGTAAAACAGATTTAATGACAGGCATAAACAGTGCAACTAGTAATAAATGCAAAATAAAATAGCAAATATACGCAAATATAATATGCAGTGACATAAAGTGACAAAATTAAATGGTAGGATAAAGGAGTTGTTGTTAGTGTGATTATTGTGTTTCACATAATAATTACATATAATATGATCAAATTACATTTAATGATATTTATAATACACGTTTACACACATGTCAGCCTAGAGAGACTTCTTATATCCCTGGTAAAGCATTTTATTCAACTGAGGCCAGCACATTTTATTAAAATGATAAATACATAATGCACACTGTGCAGACATCATAACATGCCAAAAAATATAACAAGCCATTCATGTTAGAGCCATGGAAATAATTCCCTACAATGTGCGTGTTTATGTGTCATGTCACATGTCAAAATAAACGTGTGGGTGAAATTGGCTGGAGCCATTGCCAGTGAGGCATAGCAATGAACAGAGGGCTGCCTGCCCTGTTCTGAATGACGATTTTTACCTGCACAATCAAAAAATCCTGTATCCATCTGTAACTCATCAAGCGTGCGCTGGCTGTGTAGCATCACCGGTTCTGTGATTGCTAGCTCCTTTTCTTGTAGGCACTAGATCAACCCCCCATGTACTGCCTCCCTGCCTTCCAGGTTATGTAATCTGAAGCTATATTTGTCTCAATGGGATGAGCACCATTAAACAATGTCTGTGCCGTTTGAATTATCTTACATTGTTGCTTAATTAATTAAACCGGGACACAACGCGGGGACGTACGTACAAATGTAAGCAGAAAGAAGAGCAACCGAGAACTAGATCAACAAATATAAAAGACACTTATGTCACAGAAGAGCATTCAGTCAAAGTATTTTCATGGGCTTTTCTGCCTTTCTTTCACACGCTTGAGCTTTCATCTATTTTTCAGCCGAGGCAGTAGAATTAAAGAGCACCGGAAGATAAGAATAATCCTCATCCCTCTATAAGAATTCCATTTTCACATTAGATCTGACAGGGGCATGTGAAAGCATTTATTTTCAGGATTGACCTGTAGCCTTGCCGTTACCAAAGCATAAGGGAGGGTCATTAATCTGTGCACTGTGCCTGAGGGAAAGCTCTGGATGATGCATCTCATTTCCCTGCTCTTGTGATTTATTATGGTTCATCCCACCACCCTTCCTTAAAATAAACCCTCCACCAAACAGCAGCCATGAAATCAGAGGGGGGGGGGGGGGGGGGGGGGGGGGGGGGGGGGGGG
>JAPQRN010000008.1:18438932-18475651 GCA_037367275.1 Coranthus polyacanthus | reverse complement strand
CAGGACAGAATATAATAGAATAGAATAGAACAGGACAGAACAGAATAGAATAGAATAGAATAGAACAGGACAGAATATAATAGAATAGAACAGAACAGGACAGAACAGAATAGAATAGAACAGAACAGAACAGAACAGAACAGAATAGAATAGAATAGAACAGGACAGGACAGAATATAATAGAATAGAATAGAACAGGACAGAACAGAATAGAATAGAACAGAACAGAACAGAATAGAACAGAACAGAACAGAATAGAATAGAACAGAACAGAACAGAACAGAATAGAATAGAATAGAATAGAATAGAATAGAACAGGACAGAACAGAACAGAATAGAATAGAACAGGACAGAACAGAACAGAATAGAACAGGACAGAACAGAACAGAATAGAATAGAATAGAATAGAACAGGACAGAATAGAATAGAACAGAACAGAATAGAATAGAACAGGACAGAACAGAATAGAATAGAACAGGACAGAATAGAATAGGACAGAACAGAATAGAATAGAATAGAACAGAATAGAATAGAATAGGACAGAATAGAATAGAATAGGACAGAATAGAACAGGACAGAATAGAATAGAACAGAATAGAATAGAACAGAACAGAATAGAATAGAACAGAATAGAACAGGACAGAATAGGATAGAACAGAATAGAATAGGATAGAATAGAACAGAATAGAAAAGAAAAGAATAGAATAGAACAGGACATGACAGAATAGAACAGAATAGAATAGGACAGAATAGAATAGAACAGGACAGAATAGAACAGAACAGAATAGAATAGAACAGAACAGAATATAATAGAATAGAATAGAACAGGACAGAACAGAACAGAATAGAATAGAACAGAACAGAATAGAATAGAATAGAACAGGACAGAACAGAATAGAATAGAACAGGACAGAACAGAATAGAACAGAACAGGACAGAACAGAACAGAATAGAATAGAACAGAACAGAACAGAATAGAATAGAATAGAATAGAACAGGACAGAACAGAATAGAATAGAACAGGACAGAACAGAACAGAATAGAATAGAACAGAATAGAATAGAACAGGACAGAACAGAATAGAATAGAACAGGACAGAACAGAACAGAATAGAACAGAACAGAATATAATAGAATAGAACAGAACAGAACAGAATAGAATAGAATAGAATAGAACAGGACAGAATATAATAGAATAGAATAGAACAGGACAGAACAGAACAGAATAGAATAGAACAGAACAGAACAGAATAGAACAGAACAGAATAGAATAGAACAGAACAGAATATAATAGAATAGAATAGAACAGGACAGAACAGAATAGAACAGAATATAATAGAATAGAATAGAACAGGACAGAATAGAATAGAATAGAATAGGACAGAACAGAATAGAATAGAATAGAACAGAATAGAATAGAATAGGACAGAATAGAATAGAACAGAATAGAATAGAATAGGACAGAATAGAACAGGACAGAATAGAACAGAATAGAATAGAACAGAACAGAATAGAATAGAACAGGACAGAATAGAATAGAATAGAACAGAATAGAATAGGATAGAATAGAACAGAATAGAATAGAATAGGACAGAATAGAATAGAACAGGACAGAATAGAATAGAACAGGACAGAATAGAATAGAATAGAACAGAATAGAATAGGATAGAATAGAACAGAATAGAATAGAATAGGACAGAATAGAATAGAACAGGACAGGACGGAATAGAACAGAATAGAACAGAATAGAATAGGACAGAATAGAATAGAACAGAATAGAATAGAATAGGACAGAATAGAACAGGACAGAATAGAATAGAATAGGACAGGGCAGAATAGAACAGAATAGAATAGAACAGGACGTAATAGAATAGAACAGGAGAGAACAGAATAGAATAGGACAGGACAGAATAGAATAGGACAGAATAGAACAGGACAGAATAGAATAGAACAGGACAGGACGGAATAGAATAGAACAGGACAGAATAGAATAGGACAGAATAGAACAGAATAGAATAGGACAGGGCAGAATAGAATAGAACAGGACAGAATAGAACAGAATAGAATAGAATAGAATAGGACAGGACAGAATAGAATAGAATAGAACAGAATAGAATAGAATAAGACAGGACAGAATAAAATAGAATAGAATAGAACAGGACAGAATAAAATAGAATAGAATAGGACAGAATAGAACAGAATAGAATAGGACAGGACAGAATAAAACAGAACAGAATAGAATAGAATAGGACAGAATAGAATAGAACAGGACAGGACGGAATAAAACAGAACAGAACCGAATAGAATAGGACAGAATAGAATAGAATAAGACAGGACAGAATAGAATAGAATAGAACAGAATAGAATAGGACAGGACAGAATAGAATAGAACACAACAGAATAGAATAGAACACAACAGAACAGAATATAATAGAATAGAATAGAACAGGAGAGAACAGAACACAATAGAATAGAACAGAACAGAACAGAACACAATAGAACAGAATAGAATAGAACAGAATAGAATAGAACAGGACAAAATAGAATAGAACACAACAGAACAGAATATAATAGAATAGAATAGAACAGGACAGAACAGAACACAATAGAATAGAATAGAATAGAATAGAATAAAACAGAATAGGGGACGGTTCAATCTGTAGCAGCTGCTGCTCTGACTGAGAACTGTAAAGGTGAGAATGACAGAACCTGACGACACTAATGTAAACCCTTCTCTGTCTTACGTCACCAAACTTAATGAAAGACTGAAGCGCGTTAATCCACAGCGGCCTGTAGGGAACCTGCTCGTTCCTGCAAACAATAAACACCCAACAGCATGCTGGGACTTTGCAGTATTTAAAACAGTGGTCCAAAGCTAATAAACTATGACCTACAGGAACCCTTATTTCTGGCTGTGTTCGCAGTTGTCTCTTTCTACTTTTTAAATGAAAATCAGTCATTTTTCAACAATTCCACCAGGAGAAGGATTTAGGAAATGTGTTTTAAATATGCACAGTGCCTGAATTTAGGCAAAATTTAATCAAATGAGCTAAATCAGAGTCCGGCCACACAGCATGAGACAAATCTGTGATTATATGACATAACATTGTTCGATACTGTGACAATAAGTAGGGTTTCTCTCCAACGTTTTTTCCCCTCTGAGAGCCAGTTTGACAAAGTGGCTACTCATGTTTCAGATTATTAGTAGCATTTTTTTCACATGTTCACAAACTACCTGAATAAGCCTTTTCTATGTGAACATTTACAAATGCTGATATGCAACATTTTTGTATCACAGAAAAGTCAGAAAGTCCAGTGAAAAGTTGCAGTGGAGTTGAACATTACATCTTTTACAGACAGACATCCTCGCAAAGGAGACACACATCTGTCATTCACATATGTTAAAAAAAAACAAACTCCCATTATACTATTTCCCATTTCTCACGAGAATGGTACATACTTTTAAAAATATTTGTTTTAAAAGGCCTGATCACTGCTACATCTGACGTGTGCATCATTTAATGTGTGACGTCGCCAAGTAAACGAACTTGACAGCAGCCTGCACGTTTAATTTACAGCCGACTGGGTAGAAATTTAAGTGACTCGTGTGTTATAAAAAATGCTCATATTCTTATGTAGTTGCCACCAGACTGACGGCAATGAATGTGAGAGTAGCTGATTGGTCAAATGGTGTGAATGTGTGGCCCGTGTATCCAGGGCTCCTCCATCAGACAAGTCAAATGTTCACATGCAGAGTGTGACTGTACGGTGCACGTAAATAGAATAATACTCACAATTCATCGCTGTCTTTTGCAACGTCTCCTATGTCGCATGTTGATGTCACGATAACGATGGAAATCGGTCAGCCCCGATCAGAGCGCTGAAGACATTTCAAACAGAATACTCCACATCAGCTTTCCTCAAGACTGACCCTCTGACGTTCACAATACCCCGATTAACCACAGACACCACCCCGCCACATGAAATTCAACAACCTGATGCCATTATATCAGACCGCCACATGTAATCGGCCTAATTCCATCCCTCGAGGACCTCTTCAGACGAAATACAATACAGACGTTGTGCTCACATTGAATTACTACTCAACACTCTCTAACTAATCATCCAAAAATAAATAATAGAAATGTTTTACGCAACAGAGCATCAAAAGGAAAAACCCTCTCGACCAAAGCCCAAGTTGCAGTCAGACAACTTAGTGAGAGCCCACACGGAGGGGCAGTTCCAGTCCACTTGCTACTATAGCCTCTATAGCAGTAGCCCTAAAGAGATACTGTGTCATAAATGAGCGAGATGTCAGATTGGATTATGGTCTAGGTACAGAGCTTCTGTGTAAATGCCTGGTTAGGTTAAGCATCATGATGAAGCCCCCCCCCCCCCTCCAACCCCAACACCTGCAGAATGAATGACCTTGTATCATTTTCTTCCATTAATGATCTGTTATATTTTTATTTGCCTTTCTCACCCCACCCCCCCCAGCTTCCTTTTGGAGAGGGGCTTTTTCACTTCTATCCTCAGGACACTTCAAAGAGGCGAAGCAAACGCAGCGCCCGCAGTAGACAGCGGCTCCAAAAAGACCGCAGGGTGAGCATACACACAGAGAAAAACACACCGTGTGTTTCCTCTATGCATGCGCCAACAGTATCACGCTTCGCCCTTCACTTTACATTACAGGGGTTATTTTGAGATTAGTATCCATGCAAAACAACATAGGACGACAGGGTTTTTCGTTTTAACACAGGGAGAATCAACATTAATAAACCTGGAAGCATCTTGCTTTTAGATTTAAACTCATTTATTATAGTTTCTAAACTGCATTTATATAATTGTGTATTTCAATTTCAGTGATCTTTCCTGGGGTAGAATGCTTACAAAAAGCAAAGGGAAAATGTGCAGAAATTGTGTGTTTGCTTGGGAGAGACCACGTAATGACAAGCAGTTATAAGATTATACAGTTTATAAATACAATACTGTGTGACTGATATGCTTCAATAAATAAGTGGTTGGCCACACAGAGGCTATGGTACATTATCTTGAAACAACAACATTTTTGCGTTGCTGACATGCAGGTTTTGATGGACATCGAGTCTTGTCCATTTCTGATGCGAGAAAAAGCTTATCCACAATCAATATCTCATATCTACTCCTAATAGAGTTCAGGATGTAATGTTGCTCAGTGATTGATGTCAATGGTAGTAATTCCCAATAGGATCAATAAGAATTAAGTGACTTTGCACATTTCTGCTTTATGTATAATATCAATGGGACAAAAATATACTCCATATCAACAACTGTAGATACTTGCACATCAGCGTTATAGTTTTTTTAGTTGCTCACGGTACTTTTGTTGTTTGGAAGGAATAGAATGAATGACGTGAATGACAACTGTGTCTCTCTAAAACGAGGGCATTATGAAAGTTTTTATGGTTAGGTTTAGGCACTGAGAGATGTATTTATTAATATTTAAACCAAACAGCAATCTTTTCCTACCCCTTAACCAAAGCGCTTTTATTGCCTAAACCTTAAAACCTATAGGAGTCGGGATATGTACTCTGGTCTCTGGTGGTGAAGTGACATATCCACCATCCACCCCAACTACCTCCCACGTATTGAGGAAAGGCAAAAAAAACGAGTGGATTCTTTAAATGATGTTGAAGTTATATGTGTTTGAAAAAAACATACAATGGCAACAGTTTATTCTCACAGGTGGGTTGACAGGATACCGAGTTTTCTGCACCACTTTTCTTCACTTTTGAAAAAAACAAAACAAAACCCTGCAACCTTCACTCAGACATAAATTGTAATGAAACACAGCACATTATGTAGAATAACAATGGCATGACCCCACGTCCCAATTTGTGTGTTATTTTTCCATAACTGCACGAGCCACTTCTTCAGGTTTTTTTTCACCGTCTCTGTGTTGTAAACGTACTGGTTTGGTGGATTTGGATGCAGCCGATTTCTTCACACTATCAAAAGATGCAATTTGGCCTGAAATTCCTGGTGTTTTCTTCTCTCTAGTTCAGTGTAATCTAAAAAAAAAAAGAAAAGCAAATGATATTTTGCCATTAGGGCTAGTGAAAACCCCGAGGAATGATACTAATTCAGTATCCAGCTCTAAATCACTTACCCGAACGCTCTTTTAGACTTCCTTTTCAATAATTGCCAAACAACATTTGTATGTTTTCCAAATATTGTTTTGAATGTGCTTCCATTTCATAAACTTAGTAATATGACAGGCCACATGAAAGTTGAACAGTTGATATAAATCACATGACGATTAGCGCTGATAACGTTTGATTGCAAATTTGTGGACGCATTAATGATGCTAATGATTGCCATTTCTGAATGGATTTCTGTCCTTGTTATTTTATCATTACGATATACAGACGCCAGACATTGCATGTGCATGTCCTATTCTCTTTCTCATATTTGTTTGAAACAATAGCATGCGGCGTGTTTAGCACTGTCCATTGTTTGGAGGCGGGAAAAGTGGAGGTACTGCTGCAGACAATCAACTAACCTCTAATTGCGCTTGTGAGAGGTGCTAATGAAAATAAATGCGAGCCACTCCAGTGAGCTAATATGGCTAATGGAAGAGAGACAACATGGGCACAGACAGGTCCACGTTCCAGATGCTGGGTTTTAATCAGATGCTTGACATGCTCATATGCAACACTGCAGTTATTGATTTCTGGGCATCTCTGAAATGTATGAGGTCAGCCAGGGAGATTTAATGTCGCCTGTTTATCATTGTAAAGTGTCTTCCTTCCGACTCTCGGTGTAGTAAGGCGACAGCCTGTGGACATGCGTAGCCCTGACACAATTATTACACAATCGCCTTGCCCCAGTTATTTGGCCCGACAATTATTTTTGCATGATCCCCTGTATAAAAACAGTTGGATGAAACTAACAGAACAGTCATATTTCATCCCTATTTTCACGTCATCTCTTCTTCTGCCTATTCTTTGAGTTGAGTGCTAAATTAATGCCACCAACTGTTAACCTTGAGGATATAAACTTCTGTTGTTACCTGTCATTATCAGTTATATTTCAGTAATAGGCTTTGTTTTTTTAAATTATTATTTGTCTGTACAGTTTTTGTTTACAAAGCTTACAACAAACACAGAAATGCAATTTTTATTTATGTTTTCCAGTGTTCCAGCGCCAATAAATGCCTCTCGTTCTTCATCGGGCGTACCGCGTTTGCATATTTAAACTAGTATGTAAAACTTTAAAGTCAACTACAATTTCCTTATCTTGACAGTCCTTGACATGCCTCAACTTTACTTATTTTACTTGATTACTACCTATGATTTTGTCAAATTTGAAGGAACTACTTTCATGGTTCTACACATTTAAGAGGAGAATAAAACAAGCTAAACAGTATTTTAGAGCTCAAGAAGCGTCACCTTTTGTAGTAATGTAATGGCAGAGTCATTGCACACTGTTAATATACTTAAAAAAACAAGTCTAATTGAGTAGGAGCATTGAGTAAATTGGATGGATTTCTTAGTGTCCCAAGAGCCCATTTCTTTGTAGTACTCTATTAGTGAAGCCTGTTGACCCACTTCTGACTCACCCGCTGTCTTTCTTCTGCATTTGGATATATATGTTGACCACATTGTCTTAAGCACTGACTTTTACATCTGAAGTCATCCATTGATTTTTTGACAACAGGTCTCTTCACCTATATGTCGTGCCGTCAATCGATATATTTACCCTCTTGTCCGCTCATGCAGCGATCCAATCCGCGCACGGTCCCTTTGTTAGAGTCACAAAAGATATATATATGACCAAGTGCTTTAAGGAAAGTGAAGTACTGTAGAAATGACATAAATAAATGTGAGCAATAGAGCAGCGAATCTCTGTGAATGAGAAGCACAAATTGACCCTGAAAGACACATGCCTGCAAGACTAGATGGGAAACAGGGACAAGGAGAGAGGAGAAAAGGCAGCCCAGCTCTTTCATTTGAAGTGAACTGAAGCGTTATGTGTTCTGAGCAGGCAGTGGGCAAAAGCACAGAGTGATGGTGCTGCATGGGCAGTGTTTGATGTTGTGAGTGGGCAGTATGACATGCTGTCTCAAGGGAAATACCGGCTTTCCTGCCAAGTGATGGAATAAATTGATGATGGCTAGAGAAAGAGAGGGAAATGAGGGGCTAATGCTGGTAGTTCCCCTCTCAATGCGAAGGCTAGAGTTTCAAAATGCAGAAAATATTCAGTCACATACAAGCCTATTAAGATTCAACTCACCATTTTAAAGATATCCCGTACCGACGGCAACATTTCCAGAGGCGGATGTCTGTCATTTGAAGGATTTATTATGTGCTCATTCCCAGTGTGTGTGTTTCCTGATTGCTTAGAGTATGCCATAAAAGGAAGATCTGGATGAAATGGCATTGGCCATTTTAAAAGGCCATCTTAAGTGCTGCTCTGCTCTCTTATCAGCTGTGGTAAACACACTGGACAATGCCTGTTTCTCTCACTTGAGTGAATTTGCTAAGGGTAAGCACAGAAATGACATTTGGGTGCAGAGGCCAGTCCTAAAATGTAGCTTTAAAACTGTAAAAGAGATACTTGAATGATTATCGTACAGTTAGTATTACTAAATGGGACATCATTTGGAAGATGATTTAAAGGTTAGTATTCTGTTGTGGGTTTAGATTTTGCTTGATTTTGATTTTCACATTATTTATTCACTCCACAAGACAAACGCACTGACAAAAACAAACGCACAGAAAGATGCAGAGAATTAGCCAATATCCATGTAAAATCATTGTCCTTGAGACCTCGGTGACAAGTAGTTTTGTTGGTAATTAGATTTCAGATGCAGGGCTTCATTTGAGGCTGCCTTGTGTAAGTGAGAAAGAACACTTGGTTTAGCTATTGCCAGGCTCAAAGTGATTAAATGACTCTCTTCCCATTGCCTCTCCTTAACCTCTTATTTTTTTCAAACGTGTGAGGAAGGCTCTTCTTCAACACTTCTTTCCACAAAATAAATGACGGGATGTCAAATCGCTGAACTGACACTGCTGATTACTCTTATCACCACAACGTGTGAATAGAAACAGTGAACTACAGTGACTACGTGTGCGCTGTACGTATGAGTGTAAAATATACCTTTCATTTTATTGAAACTCCTTTTAGCCACCAACTAATTAAGCACCAAACATGGGTAAGAGATGCCTCTGCGAATGCTAATGATATTGTGGGAGGGGTCGGGAAGATTTTTTTCTTTTATCTGTGACACAGCTGACACAATTGCTAATTTATTAAAGAAAAAAAGCATGATTTTAAGCGTAAATTGCAGAGGCTTTTTGTTGAAAATAGATTCTACACAGAGGTGGGGAAAAAAGCTTAATCTCTTGTGCAGAAGGTGAGTTTTGAAGCCTCAGCTCCAGCTGCAGCCCTCTGATTAGAGAGAGGAGAATAGTCATTTGATTTACATGATGTTCTCCCTTAATGGTACAGTAGAGCACATCTGGGCACACTGATTTCCTGTGCAGAGAGCAGCACATACCTACACCTTTCCCATCATAAGAAACCATTTTAGTAATAGTAAGCAACATGCACAACTTCAGGACCTGGATTTCATTTTGCAATATATATTATATCCTTTTAAAACATGTTTGGTGAGATCATTCTTGACAACAAATATGCCGTGACCTGACATTTCTTATGCTTTCCTCTGCAGGTGAAGAATGTCTTTGATCAGGAGGGTTTTAGTCGTCAGAAGCGAGGCTATAGAAATATCAATGATATTGAAGTCAACCTGAGTGACCCGCTATTCACTAAACAGTGGTATCTGGTGAGTTATCAGCCAAGCAGCTGTCTGCATGCAGTCTGACCTTTAGCTCCAACCCACATTCTTCCACTTTAATTACTCTGAGGCCAGCCATATTCTCCACTACTTTCTGAATCATCATTGATATTAATTTTTTAATTAGCCTGGACAATCCTGTCCATTCTATCTCATGGCTGCATTCACGCCGCCTAGTTTCCACCCCTCGTATTTACCGTCACTTGCAAGTGTGACTTTTGTACCGTGGCGAGCTTGCTGTTATTCATTTTGTGTGCCCCCCTTTGCTTTAAGCAACATGCCATATCGCTGACATTTACTTCCACCTTCCTCTCACCTCCACTTACCCACGCATCGGGAAGTCTTTATCCACAGCTCTCGCTTCCCACAGACACACGTCGTCTTCGTAGATTAATTTTCTAGCAGTGGCTCACCTGGGTGTCTTGAGTCATGGATGTTCTTCATATTGTGTGAGTGATTAGATAAACACAGGCCAGGCAGATGGGACCCCTGGGCTGGATCTTAATGTGGCTGAAGCTTGGCAACTGGGCTACACAGGCAAAGGAGTTACCATCGCAATAATGGACGATGGTGAGTCTGAAGCACCGTTGCGGCATACCTGTGAGCACGCAATTACTTACTGGAATTACTTAACTGGCAACAGTTTAATTAACTGTAAAACATCTAAATTGCTTTTCAGAAAATGTACAGCATTGTTATAAAATATATATACTGTGTAGTAGAGCAGATACAGATGGTGACTTGTTTGTCATTAAGTCAATTAAATGACTCTTTGGAAAAGCTGCATTCATATTTTTTTTTTACTAATTAGCAGTAGACTTGCCTGTTAGGTCATGCCAGTCACCTCTGATTTATATTCACAACTTATATTTTTATAATCGTGTGCTACTTTTGGTCAATTATAAAAGAGCCAGATATGACACAAAGATAACAAATTTAGTCAGTCACGTGTGAAGATGTTTTCAAGGTGTGAATGGATTGTAACGTACCCTTAAAAGAATCTGCACCTTCCCCAACTGGCTCTTCTCCTCCTCTACAGCAGAAACCTGCATATCAAGCTTTTTGCCAAGTAATTTTCTCAATTTAACCAATAATAGTTTGTTTCAGCTCAAAAGTGCACAACAAGTGTGTAAAAATGCACATCGGCAAATACTGGCAAGAAAGTTGTTTGCAAGTAGAAATATAAGGTCTATAGATAGGCACAAATATAATGCATGCTGGGTAAATAGCAAGTAGATTTAATTTTCCTGGAGATGGTGTGGCTATAGATTCACACTTGTTGCGATGAAACAAACACAAAAAGAATTGTAAGAGCGATAACACACTTATACTGCATAAATCACTCCATCTCATACTTATTTATATTACTGATTAATGTTTAAATGTCATTTCAGGAATTGACTATCTACATCCGGACCTGGCGTCAAATTATGTGAGTACCTCAGTGTTACTGAATTTCACACTCTCCTTCATGTCGTTGATGTGCTGTTAATGACTGAAGCAGGGGTTCAGGTGGCGGATTTCATGGGCTTCTTGTGGCGTGCCATTGGTGATGACAGGTGCTTTCTGAGTTGCCCTCATGGCTGCCGAGTCTCCTTGTATTCCAGGAGGACAGGGAGAGGCAGACGGCCAGCCAAGCTGTTTAATGTTAATGCACACTGCACTGTGGCAGGCACAATGGCAGGCCGATCTGTCACAAGCAGAGATAATGCCAGGGTAGTTGGCGCTGCATAATATGATGCTCTATCTCCAGAATACTGATAAAACCTTAAAGGACAAGAGGGATTGCTAAATGGAACAAAGAAATGCAGAAGACTTAGTTTGATTTAGCAATAAAAACTGCATCATGCAGTAATCTTGAATGTAAGCATGAACAAATGCAATCCTTCTCCAAGAGAAATGGAGGTGTTGTGAAAGCGTGAGTCAGCTTTGTTGGCATCGCACCATCCCTTTGGATAACTATCCCTGTGTTGTATTCTTTTTTAAATTGTTAGCATTCTAAAGCTTGAGTAGCTTGATAGATTAGAATTGTCCTGGTGAATGTGCTCTTTGTTTTTATTTTCCACCTCAGCCCATGTTCACTCACTGTGAGAATGTGGCTTGCAAATGTTGATCAAATGTTGGTCCATGTCTGTGCGCCGCTAACCGCTATGTTTGCCTGCGTTTGCATGTTTCTTGCCTGTGAACAAAGATGAGCCTTGGCCCAAAAATAACACTCAACCGCAGCTGGGGTGATGCAGGAGCATGCTCCACCGGATTGATGGATCATGCTGTGCATAGACCTAAAACGTGTTTATGTGAGCGAGAGGAAGAAAAGGACACTGTATACGTAATCCTGTCGTCTCACCATCCTCATCTACAAAGGCTTTACTATCAGCTGAAACAGAAAGACGAAAATACTTCGGGCTTATCATAAATTCCGATTTAAACTGACTGTGGATCTTAGGTGCGTGCATAGGTATTGTGTCTACTTTAAAAACAAAATGTTAAATTATGTGAGGGCGTGCATTATGTGCTTTTGTTATTCATGATTTCCCATTTAGTGCCATGGATGCACTGTAACAGCTCACAAAATACATTTTGATATGGTGAATTAGTGAGATTGTTTGTGCCTGAGGTGAGGGATCTTTATCAATTTCATGGAAATTTACCTGCAAGTACCAAAAGCCATAGTACTTTAAATGACTTATACATAAACAAATGCATCTGTGTGGGTTTGTCTTAACATTTTCCACAACAGATGACTGTTGGGGGACAGTAATTGGTGTGCGTGGAACAATTTTGGTTAGAAAACTATTCATTAAGACAATTGTAATGTTGACCCGATGTTTCTTACACACTCCACGAGCCCTGAGTGTGCAGCTACACTGACTGCTGCAGTATCAGTGCTAGTGTTTTCTTTGCCTCCGCCAGTACTGAAAATTTCATGTAATTAGTGGCAACGAAGCCGCGGATGACCTTTTTCTTTTGTCTTGCAAAGAAAACTATGGAAAGGGCGCGGAGGTGTATTATTGGATTTTACCTCCCTTACCAGGAATCTGTTGTTGCAAGGGTTACTGTCTTTTTACACTGTGGGGGTTACCATGACAACTGTTTCGACATCACATCATTACAAAGGTCATGCATATGTTAGTTTGCATGAATATGTTTGGTGGGCTGGAGGGAGAGGTCAGCACCATATATACATCTTGACAGATATGAGGTATTTTAGTGCTAAGCCTACATGACACATATGGTCTCAGTAATGCCATTTATTATTTAAAAAGGGACCTCAGCTAAATGTCTTTTCTTGTAAACAACTTGCCAGTGACTTTGAGATCACAATTTTACAGAATTCTCGATTCAGCTCTACTTGATTATAGATTAGCTTCTTAACACCAAATCACTGTCATCCCCCATCAAGATAACACTGGAAATGGCAAAATACAGACTCAAGAATGTTAATCTTAACCTTAAAGGAAACCGCCTGTGATTCCATAACGTAGAGAGATTCATTAAAAATTCAGCCCAACTTCAACAGTGAAACAACAAGACCACTGGTTTTTTTTAAAGGGGTTAAAAAGACTGATGTTTACATGGGCTGTGAAAAGAAGTACATTTAAAAAAAGTGACAAAATGGAGCTACGCTGGTTTGGTGATGTTATTAAATAAGGACAAACCTTACAAGTAAATGTGTTTGTTTTCATAAAGTTCATTATTTAACTTTATTTTAGCTCTTACCATGATCTTGTCCTAAACCTAACCACGGTTTTTAGATGCGTCCATTACATTTAAAACACCATATCTCAGGATCAGTTTGACAGAAAGGCCACTATGACTTCATATCTGTCATCCTTACATGCACAATATCTCAGGATCTCATGCTTTTTTTAATTTTAATTTTTCTAATTTGGTACAAACTTTCACTTAAACTCAAGAATTAATTGGTTGGATTTTGGTGGCCAAAGGTCAATGGTCAAGATCGTTGTGACCTCACAAAACACATTTTTTGCCATAACTATTAGTAATTGAACAGATTATGGTGGATGGATAGTGGAGGCATCTGCTTGAACTTATGGTTCTTGTTTTGTGTCTAAACTGTGTTATTATGATTATGATCAATATGTAATATTAATGTTATTTTTGTAGATAAACCTAATGTTACCTTAATGTGGCAATGCGACAGCCTAAATGCAACAGTAGTTACCGTATGTAAATTTGGTGCGCGTATGTTAGTTTGAGGGGGTATGTTGAATAAATTATATATAAATGTATGCTTTATAGGCATTTTTAGGCATATCTAAAAATGTGGTCAGCATCCCACCACGTTACCCTTTGGACTAATTGTTGCTATTTCTAAATGGGGGAAAACAGTACAACCTCTGCTCTAGCAACTTCGAGTCATTGCTTTTTTTTTAAGTACCATTCGCTCCAAGATGGTGAGCAGGGCACAGTTGCTGGGGAAAGGTGAGCTGGCCACGATCCATTATTCTGAGCCAGGTTGCTCACAGGACACCAGAGGAAGAGCAGAGCCTGATTGATAGCAGAAGATATGAGTTTCAGAAGCACAGCAAGTGATTCATGGACATGCCCCTGTGTCATTTATTACCAGGGCTCAGCACTTTTCACTCCATTTAATGAAAAAGAAAAAAAAACACTGCTCCTGACGTGAGCAAAAAAAAAATAATAATAAAAAAATGTTTTGGAGCAGCATGTTCTTTCATCGTAAGTGTTCTGCCTGTGAATAATGATCACATTTTAAAATCGGTTTTTAACAATAATGTGACTGTTAGTGTTCTATCACTGCTTTTCTTGACTGTCTCTTAGTATGTTTTACAAAATAAACAAAAACAGAGGGGAGAAAAATAGACACTAATTAGAAAGAGGGAGACGGAGAGGGAGAGATTGGTTGTCTAAAAATTCACTGTTGCTAAAATTGCGTGGCAAATTTTGGTATGGAGCTGTTGTTTTAGGTTCAAGAAAAGCCCTTCTCTCTTCTCTCTGTTCACATACTAAGTAGTTTCACATTTTTTCAGTAACCCTGATTTGCTCCATACAGAAATGGATTCAAAGTTGGGTGTTAAAGAACTTGACAGGTCCGCACAGAGCTGTCACATCAAACACTGTACTGCTGGACATCAGAGACTAACCTGACCCATAGGGTCCCAGCCATCTTGCAAAATCTAGGCCAAATACTACCCGTCAACTTCAACTTTCCCCTGGTTACCTTCTTTACATCACAGTAATGATCATGATTACAGTGTTATTCCATTGAGTCAGGTAACTATTGCAGTTTGGCTTGTCTCTTTGTCGCTGACTGAGTCATCTCCTCTAAATGCCAGCCAGCAGAGCTGTCAGGCACGAGCATGGAAACAACCCCCAAGATTAATCTGATGTGTCTAGTTCTGTGGCTAATGAACACGGCTGTGAATTCTCCATGTACATGGCCACAAAAGGCACCTGTTACACAGAGCAATATGAATAGCTCTCCAAATGAAATGACTGACAGGCAAAGGAAGGATGGTTTAATAGAGAGGAAGGAAACAAGAAGACATCCATTGCCTGAATGAAAAGGGCAATAAGAACAATGTGTGTTTCCTGTTAAATCTGTGTGTCTGTCCTCCAGAGCAAGCTATTCCATTAATTGTGTTGACTGCATTAATGATTCTGGCAGATGTATGTGTCCTGATTTTTTTCTTCTGCTTTGCTGCTGCTGTTAATTATGCTCCTATTACTTTTAGCCATGTAAAATTAAATGCTGGCAGCAGAGGTGGCAAATGTGCACACATTGTTTGCTCAAGTAGAAGTAGAAATACTTGTGGAAAGAAAGTCTCTTGTAAAAGAAGTGTTATCATTCAATCAAGAAGCCAGTTTCTACCAACAGTTTGTTTTTTCCCCGCCATCCATTTATGTTGAAATCAGTCTTCATGTTGGGAAGGTGCACAATGATGCAAAATAAAAATGATCAATAATGACCTTCAAATGCTTTGAAACTACAATTAACAAGCCCATTTTGTAAAATGTAAGGAGCAGGAAGTATCAGATATGTGTGTTAAAATGTAGGGAGTAAAGTAAAATAAATTCTCAAGTAAAGTACAGTGCATTGTTAGTTCCCACCTCTGGCTGGCAGTGACTGAACTATTCTTAGCATGAAATCCCTGTTTGGGCCAAGCATTGCTCCAGTGTTGCCACAGTGTAAAGATCCATTGTGGATTGCACCAAATACATGTGTTTAGATCAATGTGTTTATTACACCAAACATGAAAAACTAAAAAAATACACTTCGCCAACTGGTGAATTTCAGGTGACAGAGCTCGCTGTGATAAGGTCAACGCTCCACCACGAAATGCCTCTCTCAGCCTTCTCTACTTTTGTTTTTGTGTCTCTGCGTTTTGTATTTCCTAAATGCATCCATTTGGTCCTTTCAGAATGCTGATGCCAGCTATGACTTCAGCAGCAATGACCCGTTCCCGTTTCCACGCTATACAGATGACTGGTTCAACAGGTAAAGCTCACCCAGCTGCCACCTCTTTATATAAACATGTACGCATTGTGTTTGCTTGTGCACGTGGGTGCTCTCCAGGAGTCTGGCAGCTCTCCTCTATTGATTTTCTCTTCACATAGTTCCATTAAGACATAATGATGCAGTATAAACAGAGCTATTGTCCAACACATCACAATACAAAACACAATACCTATTTTTACCTGCTAGGTTGGAGGAGATAAGGGAGATAAAGAGGGACTAACATCAGTGCAGTCTCCTCTCAGGGTTGCAGTGTTTTCAGAGGCGACCCTCTGTCTGATAACACCTTACCCCCCCCCTATCTCCCCATCAGACTGGGTGATCCACTGTCTCTGCAACACATGTCGAGGACACAAACAAAAAGAAATCTATTTTTTTCCTTCCCTCCGTGCACTCCTCCACCATGCCACCATCTGCTTTGATGCATGCTTGTGTATGTGTGCGCGCCTGTGTGTGGGAGTGAGACGGGAGTATTCGGGTTTGCCAGTGCAGCAGTTGCTGACTGTTGGGCGCAACTCGCTGGCTAATCAGCTGGTTGTTATAAATAGCTGCCTGTCTGTAGCAAAGCATGCTGGGAGAGAGGGGCTGACTCTCTGCAGTGTCCCTGTGGGTGCTGAGGGATGGAGCAATAGATACACGTCGCACGGTGGACGCAAAACACTGATATGTGCAAACATTATCAGTCAAACTGAGGTGACTAATAGGTGCATTTGTGTTTCTAGTCACATACAAAATATTCAAATGTGCCACTGCAAAAAAAAATGTCTTTTCTACACCGAGATACATTTTGTAGCCTTCCTACAACAGGTCACAGAATTAAACACAGGTTATGTTAATTTTGTATTGATTTATAGCTATGAAAAATGCAATGCCGTTTCTATTAAGAAATTCCTCATTCTGGTCAGACACAAAGTCAACAAAAACAGGAAGTGCATCTAATCTCTAAATCTTATCTCAGACTAGACACTCTATATTCTTTGTAAATTCATGTAAATTCATGCAAATCCTCTAAGCATATTCTGCTTTTTTTCGCTGTCACTAGTCACGGCACACGATGTGCCGGAGAGGTGTCTGCGGCAGCCAACAACAACATCTGCGGTGTGGGAGTCGCCTACAACTCCATGGTGGCAGGTGTGTGTCAGTTTAGACAGCGAAAGGAATTACAATGAGCAGACAGCAATGTTGGCAAATATCTGTTTTGACAATGGCGTGATGAAAGGATAAGAAATAAGCTGGCACTGATTCACTCTGAGGGAAATAAGTGTAAAATATACGTAATTATGGAAGATTGCTATTGCATTGTTTGGTATTGGATTACATATTTTACTCTATATTGCTGCAAACAGAAAAGATCATTTGGCATCCACTGTCAGTAGCTACATGACAACATTATTAATCCAGACAGCTCCAGGTATCCATTTCATTGATTTTTCTTGAAATTTGCTCAGGGAGTCACCCAGTAGAAGTAAGTGAGTATTGACAGATGAAGTTGTGTGCTGCCATGAAACCGATCATTTTCCTGTTATTGTTAGACGTTTAGATGCCCTAAATGTTTGTGTTTTACTTTTTCTGCCAATTGTAGATAAATATTAAGTAGATGATAACAGATGTAGTAAAAATGACACTGTAATTCACCAGCAGAGATAATACACACAGTAACACAAGGTTGCAGTAATCCAACAGATTCACAGGAACGCACCTTTTCCTTCAGGTATCAGGATGTTGGACCAGCCCTTTATGACCGACATCATTGAAGCATCATCCATCAGCCACATGCCTCAAGTTATTGACATCTACAGCGCCAGCTGGGGACCGACCGATGACGGCAAGACCGTGGACGGACCCAGAGAGCTCACGCTCCAGGCTATGGCTGATGGAGTCAACAAGGTAACATCACACCTGCCGAGTTTAGGGTTTCACAATAATGCAAGAATGAAAAGACATACAATAGGGCAGTCAGTCTAATATAGCTGCGGTACCCAGCCTTTGTGTTGTTTGTTGTAATATCACAGCACAATCAGAAGAGGTTAAGTAAATGTTCATTAGCATCACCCATCATGCTCTAAATGTCAACACTTGAATTTATTTTACACACATTATTATTTTGTGATCTTAGTTTTAATTGTTAGATTATTTCATACATATTATATGAATATGTATAATTATATCACATGTTTTAAGGTAGAGTCACAATTTAAAATTTTACAATAGCTAGAAGAAACACTAAATAAATCTCCTCATGTCCACATTTTCCTAACTGTACATACTTCTGCAACGGCTCAAAGTGTTTACTAAATATTTTTATACTTCTCATAATCACTTAACATAATAATAATAATATAACGTTAAAGATTTCTAACAGGGTTACTGCATGGCTCACTGAGTTACTGTCTGAAGTCGTCATGACCTTTCTTCAGCACGGTGCTGTTATTTTTTAAGCTATGAAAAGCAGATCACATATCAAATCAAGATCTTCCATGATATAAGATCATCAGCTCACCCAGCCCTTTGTACAAGTCTTTCCTTCTTTAATCTTTTTTTCTTTTTTCGGGTAGTTACATACTCTCACTGTATCATAGCATAATGTATCGTGACATATTGCATTATTCTCAAGCCTACATGAATATTCTCTTGTCACTTTTCGCAGAAGTCTAAAGGTCAGTGTGCAGGCTCAGAGCTTATGGAGCTGATTAGAAATTCTGTTCTGTGTCTTGCTCAAGGACACTTCAGAGAGGTGAAACTCTCCCCTGCCTGCCAACAGGGGTTTGAAATTTGGGCTTAGTGGTTGAAGGGCAGTCGTCTTATACGCACACATGCACACGCGTACAGAGTTGCCATGCTAACGGTGCTACTGCCAATTATTACTTGCTTGATTAATCATCATTCATGGTGCGCGGTGCAGGCAGGTGCGGGTTGCTCTGAAATGACCCCGTCTGAGGCGGGGTAGCTGACAAGGAGCGAAGCCGACTATAATCTCTGATCATGTAAATGCAACTAATCAAGCAGCCACTCTGCAGTCTGCCTCTCAGATACTAATGATCACTTAAGTTTCAGGGCACACTGTGCGTGATGCATAGAAAAGAGAAAAAAAAAGAACATTTAATTTCATTAAGGTGCACGTTATGTTATGTTAATACTGAAACAGGGAATGTGCATCTTAAGCACAACTGTGTGTTTATGAACATCTCCTTAGATAATGGAAATGCATGGCACAATTTGCTGTGGAAAATGATGGCGGTTTGTTTGGGTTGTGCAGTAAGCAGATGGCCCTAAGCCAATAGGTGAGCTCAATGATCTTCAAATCTCACTTTGCAATTCAATTAAGACACATAAATAAGCGTTTTGAAGCCAGTCCTGTTGCACTTGATCCTTTGTTCTGTGGAGAAACGGTGGGCCATTTTGAAGAAACAGGTGCAGCATTTGTTCAAGAGGATGCGGTCTGTGTTGTGTACTGTGTTTGAATTTTGTCCTGTTGCAGAAAGTGAATATAGAGATACGAATAAATACTGCAGTGTCTTTTTTACCTACCATACCCCAGAAAAAAAAGACAACATGGAGCAACCTTTGATGATTAAAAAGAGTCGTTGGTGTTTATTCTTTTGCCGTTGTTCTTCATTGCTTTTGTTCTGTTTCTTTGGATTCTAAATATTAGGTTTAAAACTATAATATTTATGGTTTTCAGGGGGATATAGTTGCAAAGTAACAGTTTTGCAGTCACAAATAGACTAATAGATAAAAAGGTGCATAGAATTTTGACAATTAAAGGTAGGTTTAGTTGTAGTTGTGATTTCATGTGGATCCACGACTCAACTACCATTTCTTTTTGTTATCCCTCTACATATTCTCTCCTCCTTACCTTTCATCTTCGTGCTATCTTCAGGCAGAATTCTCAAGATCCTAATCATCATTTTAGTAATTTAAGCCTCAAAAGTGAGTGAGTGAGTTGACATGTTTTCTCTGTATTTTTTGGTAATAATGTGTTAGGGCCGAGGAGGGAAAGGCAGCATCTACGTGTGGGCATCGGGAGATGGTGGTAGCTATGACGACTGCAACTGTGATGGTTATGCCTCAAGCATGTGGACAATCTCCATCAACTCAGCCATCAATGATGGACGCACCGCCCTGTATGATGAGAGCTGCTCCTCTACCCTGGCATCCACATTTAGCAATGGTCGAAAAAGGAATCCAGAGGCCGGCGTTGTGAGTCTGTACACTACACGTGTGTTTTCATATACAGTACATATTTACAATGTTTCACGTTACTGAAAGAGAAATCACCGCAAACATTGGCTTTTGTTTACCAGATGTATTTTTTTTACATTCAGTGGTCTGCAAAGCTTTCATTTAGTAAAAAAACACTTTAAACTCTCTCATGCATAACTTTTGTATCATTTTCAAAGATATATCCTCATAGAGTTTCATGGAGTGAACCATAAATTACTTTTTTCAGTTTGCCCAGCTGGCAGTCTTTCAAGAGATTGGATGAGACCAGGGATAAAACCTGAGATGTTGTTGCACCGTAACTGCAGGCTGGTTGTGAAAAATTGAGGTGCACATGGAGGATTAGCTCCTCTGTGATTACCTTCCTGGACGCGTGTTGCTCTGGTTTAGATTCTCAGTGAGGCTGAACATTTCAGAACTGTGTCGACATTTAAGGCAAAGTGAATGTTTTATTTAGAAATGGAGAAAAGGTTTCTCAAATGACTGGTATTGTGCACATTTACTGCATTGTGTTTGAAGCTTGAATCTTGGATCTTACTGCTTTTGTAGTGGTTATCTTTGAGCGGTATTATCTTTCAAAAATGCTCTTTTGTGCTATGTATAGCTGGAAAACGAACAATTTAGATACCCAAGGCTGTCTAGTGAGTGGCTTTCTCATGTACATATAGGCTGGTATTCTGACTGGCTCATGACTAAATCAACATTTAGTCAGAGAATTGTGTCACCAGTCGGTGATCCCTGAGAAAATGAGCCAGTGAGTCACTTCATGCACAGCCCATAGTTCGATTTGAAAAGGTAGACTGCTGCAACATGACACATCTCCCTCAACAATTGGCTGACCTTCATGGTAATGTTAGGAAAATACACGCACTTAGATCTCAGCGCATGCTGTGAATGTTCGCTGACATTCAATACTATGCTTGCGTGTTAAGAGAATTTCCCAGTCGACAAAGCAGTGTTTGTGTTGTGATTATGCAAATCACCCTTGGCTGTTGACAGAGTCACGTATCTTCCCTAGGGTTTCCCCTCTCTAATTGCATTCAATCTGTTATCATTTTTAATTAAGTACCAAATTAAATAAATAAATGTTTATCCAGTAAATATAAACATAACTTGTGTGCTGGATTGGAACTGTTCAGCTGGTCTGAACTTTGCACATTCTCTGCACACCTTTCTGCATACTGATACAAAATCCATAGAGCGTATACCTCGCACAGGTACGGGAAATAAAAGCGCTTACCCAGAAAATTCATTCAGTTTAGTTACACTCTGTTCTGCCCTGCTTCTGCCTGCTCATAGCCCTTTCCTTTATTTCCTGTTGTGTCGTTATGATGACAGGCAACCACAGACCTGTACGGGAACTGTACACTGCGTCACTCGGGAACATCAGCAGCAGCTCCAGAGGCAGCAGGAGTCTTTGCTCTGGCTCTTGAGGCTAAGTATGTAATCTACTGTTCATAATAACATGCTTTCAACTACATATAGTACAAGTTATTTCTTTTACGAACAGCATTTGACTTATTTGACGTGGCATCTGGAATTGAAAGAGCGCTGTTTACCAGCAATATTTGTCTCTCTGAGAGCAACCTTGAGCTTTCATTTCACGTTGATGTTTTATTTCCATTTTTTGATTAATCGGTGCGATCTTTTCCTCATTGTTTTGTCTCTCTCTCCATGCCCGAACTTCTGAAATGCTCAAATCATCCCTTTACTTCTTACAATACTGCTTATTTATCACAAACTCAAATCTAAAACAGCGAAACGGCACTTATACTGTCGCCCACACAGCACAGACTCTACGTGCTGATGCCAAGGACACAAATCACATTTGGATCAGTGCTCTTTATATCTCGGTACAAGACTAAGAACACAGCTTTGTATACCACAGGTTCACACAGGGCTTATGGTTTATTTATTACTGCTCTCCCTTATTTGCATGGATCAGATCCAGCAGAGCTGTGCGAGGAAATGTGCTGCAGTATTCATCTTGATGTGTTAGAATGTGACTCTATTCATCTGTTATTGTCATCTTAATAACAATGTGCCACAAATTGGAGTTGCAACTGGGATTGAAAATTAGCAAGAGCCTATGCTACTTAAACCCACACACACGATCAGAGAAATGTAATATATATTTAAAACCTGGTAAACCACCGCTTCTCGCATCCCGGAGGAGATCCTTTTTCTCTCAGATGCCCCATTTCTCACATTAAATGCTGACAAAACACTGTTGCCACTACCTAACACTAGCGAGTGGAGCTGAGCAAAGACACAGTGTTTGCTTTGCACACACAATAATGATGCTGCTGTTGGGAGGAGCGGATGCTCACCCTGTCCGGTGGCAAATAACCCACGATGCTGTTAGAATGAGTGCACGGCCTTTTTACTGCCCAAACACACTTAAACCATGCAATAGCAGGAGTCAGTGACTCAGCCAGAGCAAAGCTGTCACCACACACAGCCAACATAATGAATGGAGACACTGACAAAACCATCTGCCTTCGACAACTCGCACACCATGGTATTACATATTTGAAAGAATGCAGTTAAAACAATTCATGTGCCTTAGGAGATTAACTTGGACATCCTTTTATTATTTACAATTTACTGGACAATTCTGAGTTACAACATATTTAGATACTTTTTGGTTTGTAATAACATAATAAAAACACTATAACCATCATATTAATTGCTAAGATCTGCTATCAGACGAGCAGATAGATTTTAAGCAAAGCCCAAGTTTTTTAAATTAAAGTAAGTAAATTTACTTAAATTATGGCGAAAAATAAAGTGACTAACCATACTTGTGGCGGTTCATTTGCACAGTTTTCCAGCGCAGTGAGAGATGATTACGTAATTTTGCTTGTACTCATGTTCTATTTTACCTACAAATTAAATTAGATTAGGTAATCTTCCTCCATCTTTGGCCTGTTTACAGCCTTCGGTTGTCTGGCCCCTCATGTTTCATGGCCTGATGAATCAATGTCACCTTCTCAGAAGCCTGCTATTGATTAGATGTTATCAATGTATACTAGGGCTGCATAATATATCATTTCAGCATCGACATCACAGCGTGCACATGCGCAATAGGCACATGCAATGCAATGCAATGTTGAGGCAACTTAATTCAAATATGTTTTTGGCTGTTCTCATTTTCCATAACTGATCTACAAGAGTAGTCTGTCTCATGTAACATGATTCACTCAAATTTAAGGACACTTAGATACGTGAAGTTTTGTAGTTTTGTAGTTTGTAGCTAGTCCCTGAGAAAATTTTCATTCTTTTTTTTTTTTGTGTAGCTCTAATACATTACAATATATTCAGTAAACAAAGACCACAGTTAAAAACTAGGATCCAAGTGTAAATGTCTCTGACTCAACCACATTGTCTTTTCCAATCCCTCACTCTGCCCTCTCTCCAACACAGTCCTAATCTGACATGGAGAGACATGCAGCACCTCTCAGTCCTGACGTCCAAGAGAAACCAGCTCCACGATGAGGTGCACCAGTGGAGGAGGAATGGAGTGGGTCTTGAGTTCAACCATCTGTTTGGCTACGGTGTGCTGGATGCAGGGGGGATGGTGAAAATGGCCAAGGAGTGGAAGACCGTGCCCGAACGTTTTCACTGTGTAGCCGGATCCATCCAGGAAATCCAGTGAGTCGCATTTTTTCTAATGCAAACCGTACTAATGTAATCCTCGAGATACATGATATTATAGGCTGATATCCTGTACAGACATTATGTTTATCAAATGTTTTTTGAACTAAGAATTACTGAAGAATTATTTCATTTTAATTTCCAAACATTTTTCATGTGTGGTATTTTGATTGCAATCCAGCTATCTAGTCAGTGCTGCATCGCCTCAGTCTCTGGCCTCATTTTGCAGAAATGCAGTTGTATTTAAGGCATCATTCTTCCTCATCTTGTCCTCTCTATGTCTGCCCACAGCCACAGTATCTCCCCTTGCATCATCATATCTTCCTTTTCTCATCTATGTCCTTCCTCTTCCTTTTGCTTTCTATTTGTGCGTCTAGCCTCTCATTCCATTCCCTCCTCCTCTTTTCTGCCTTTTCTGCTATCAGTCTGTCTCCCTCTCTACAGGCGGCGAGGGCTCTGCTATCCATCCATATATCCATCAGACCCCGACGCTTAGAGCTCCTTTGTGATGCTCGGTGGTTTCATGTGGCTTGCCCTCATATTGACTCTAATTAGAGTGCCACAAATGGCTCAGCATGGCATGCCCTGGAAACACTGTCAGACAGATTGACTGAGATATAGGAAGGGTTTCAGGTGTAGGTCTGCACATGTGTAACCATCTTTAAATGTGTTGCCCAAGCTTGAAAACACACCATGCTGTGGAGTGTTAGGTAAATCATAAAGTGTGTTGAAATTAGTGTACACCCTAACTTATTAAGTCTCTTGTCAGCACTCCATAGGTAATGCAGTCAAGGCAACATGGGTAACCCTTGGGTAAAGCCACATAAAGGAGCACCCCATAGAGTCATGTGGCTTTTATTGTATCCCTAGGCACAGCTCTTGCAAATGGTGGAGAGACCCAATTGTTGAAACCTTAAATATCCCCTGATCGTTTGGGACTCCACTGCAGTTAGTATCTCCTTGCTCTAGCTGCCTTCAATAAATATCTGAACAGAATAACTGTTCATATTGGTGCTGTTTATGAGGCAGTAATGCTAATGGTACCATCTCTCCTCTTCAAGCTATTTTGAGCTGTGAGTGTGTCGCTGGCTGTGTTGTTCTGTCATTTTTTCATCAGTTCGCTGTTTCCACAGCAGCACCACAGGGTTGCTGCTGCCTCTATTGTGGTAGAGCTATAATTACAACAAGCCCAACTCTGATGATAGTGTATCACCGGAGTAAAAAGACATAAACACCAACAGAGCCAGGCTCACAAACACACAGCTCAGCACTGATCTGATAGCTGCTCTGCCTGGCTGCAGCTTACTTAGCTGGAGGAGAACTTCTCATTATCAGTGATGCTGGCACACAGTGCCCTGCTGTGTGTTGGGGTTGTTTTTAATCTCCACCGGTCCTGCCCTTCAGAGGCATCCCTTTCCCTCCTCTATGACCGACTGCTGTAATTACTCTCGCACATTATCTGATGGGAACCATGGTACCTGCTGTGCAGAAAATCATTATGGGAGGTCAAAACAGATCTACACATATTTACTCACAGATTTTGTTGCTCATAGGTATAATAATATAATAATAACACTGAATCTCCTTCTGTTCCAAAAAGTTTGGAAATGAAGCTTTAAATTGTGTTTTAACTCTTTTCTAAAGAAGACGACACATACAGTGAAATGAGAGTTTGAGGAATACATTTTGGCTGCCTCTTGGATGCAAACAAGCAGAAAAAATATGGTTTACAGACAAAACGGAATAATAATAATAGGAAAAGCTACTGTATTTGGCCTTCTTGTGCTGCATGATGGATATCAGTAATAATACAGTCATTTTTTGGTTTCATTACCAACTAATGAACTAATGTAGCAATTACCAAACTGTTTTCTATTCTCTGGATATTAAAGAAAAAAAAAGCAATAAAAATAAATGATAAACCACAGAAAAGTTGCAGCGTTTTAAACCATAAGATGACGTCCATGAATTCTGTGTCATTCAGAGGCAGCCTGTTCAGGAAGTGGTCATGTTTATGATAAAAAAAAGAAAGAAACCGGTTTGCTCTTGGTTTTGTGAGCCTCCTCAATATACACTGTAGGATGTAACTTAAGTGTAAAATAACCCACTGTGAATTGTCCCGTTTTTCTGGGAATAGTAATTCGCTTAATCAGCCCTTAACTCACCAGTGCCCTCATCTCTCTGTGCTCGGCATAGTGCTCTATTAATCATTTGTCTAACTGAGTGCTGTTGTACACGTCTCTCGCAGTCAGAGTCTCTCTCTTGTCCCTGTTTTTTTTTCCTCTACATCCCTCATTTCCCACCGTGTGATGCGGCCTCACAGCCTCTAATAATGTTATTAAGTCTCCTCATAGCCTTTGGCCACCACCTTTGTCCCGCTGTGTTTGTACTTTTCTTTCCATCAGCCAAAGAGATGGGATCAGCAGTGTGCCGTCATAACTACAAAGCAACAACAATACCAGGACTGGCCTGTTTTCACACTATGTTCTGGACAAATCCATTTTAACAAAGACTCAAAATATGTATTCTTTATAGTGTACATTAAACAGGAGCTTGAATTCAAGTATGGTTCAATACACACACAGCCTTTTGACAAATAGACAGCACAAAACTATAATACAATAATGAAATATTGTACAAACTCTTTTAATAACGAATGAATTGTTCCATCATTTTAACATTCTGACCCCTGTCTAATGTTTGTATCTCTGCCACTGTCCAATAAAATAGTAATTATTAAACTGCTGGTAGACAACTTTACGTGTAATTGACAATTTTGACACCTTGTTGCCAATGTGGAGAGAAAACATTTGATCTATAAATGTCTATAAAAGTCAATTAATATTGAATTATGGTGAGAGAGTGTTTATTTCCATGATCAAAAGCGCAATGGAGAAAGAATTTAATGAAGAACATAACCTAAAGAAAAATAATTAAAAAACATAATATAGCCATATTATAGTAAGACTTTTAAATTACAGGCATTAGAAAACATGTAAAATGCAGGAAGGGCTATGGATGTGGCATCAAATGCACATATTTCCCTTTTGTTGCCAGATTGAACAGCAGAGATTTTTAAATCCTTCATTAAGGATAAATAATCACAGCTGTTTTTGCTATGCGGGCACAGTTTCAGAAATGGATGTTGATTCTCTGTCAGTGTAGGATGTGCTCAGAGAAAAATAGGTCAAGTATTTACTGGGCCTTTCAAAGAAGAGGAGAGCAGGATGTAAACCCTCTGTCATAGCTACAGGGAAGACAAAAGCCGTCATTAAAGGATGAAATTCTTGCCTTATTCGGTTTTAGGGTATTTCCTTTCTGATGTTATGCTATTAATCTAGTTTGATGTTTTTGTACTTCATTTTTATCCTTTTTTAATACTCCTACATATTCTTCAATTTGTGTCCCTTTCTCCAGTAAAATCCAATCTGGAAACAAGCTGGTGCTGGCCATCACCACTGAAGCCTGCCAGGGGAAGGACAACTTTGTCCGCTACCTGGAGCATGTTCAGGCGGTGGTAACGGTCAACGCCAGCCGGCGTGGTGATCTCAACATCAACATGACCTCACCCATGGGCACCAAGTCCATCCTGCTGAGTCGAAGACCCCGCGATGACGACTCCAAGGTGGGCTTTGACAAATGGCCCTTCATGACCACCCACACCTGGGGAGAGGACCCACGTGGGACCTGGGTCCTGGAGGTGGGCTTTCAGGGTGAGGAGCCACAGCGAGGAGTCCTGAAGGAGTGGACCCTCATGCTGCATGGAACACAAAGTGCCCCTTATATAGACCAGATAGTGCGTGATTATCAGTCCAAACTTGCCATGTCCAAAAAGGAGGAGCTGGAGGAAGAGCTGGACGAAGCCGTAGAGAGAAGTCTGAAGAGTTTGATGAGTAAAAACAACTAAAACCCCATCTGCATGTTGCCAACTCTCTTTCACTCTGTCCTATATTTACCCCTCTTTGCAATCTTGCTCTATCCTTGTCTAAATTTCACTGCATCTCCTCAGTTCTCCTCACTCTCTCGCTCTCCAACCTCCCTTTTGTCTACCTCTCTCGCCCCTCGTTACCCTGCTTTTTTGTTAAATAGTGTTTCAATTAGTCCCCCAACCTTCAATGAATGTCTCTTGTAATCCAGTCATAATAAAAGTGTAACCTTCGATAATCTATTCTACATAGACAAAGAAAACTATATCACCTGGATTCTGTTTTTTTACACTACAGAATTGTACATAAACCAAATATAATCCACACTTTCATGCTTTTGCTTTAACTACCCTGCACTTCTCTTCTGCCAACTGTTGTACAGTTTGTGACTGTAAATGATTTTCTGTGTCATTCTACTTAAAGTTTAATATCTTGCAAACAGAGCAGTGATACTTCTTTCTGTTTATATTTTTGTGACCAGCACTGTTTATATAAACAAGGAAAGGAATGTGAGATTTATTTTGCAGCCTGTGGTCCTCAGTTCATATTTCATAATCTTTGACGTATACTATAATAAATCTATTCAGCTGTTTATTAAAGCACTTGAGTGATTTGCAACACGCACTTGAACATGCCGCGTAACACGCCATTCTCCGTCTTTTCAAAGTCCGAACCGTACGAGTACAGACAGAATGTGATTGATTTAACAGTGACATATTCTCCTATCTAAGGTTCAGTGTGTAAGATGTAGTGGCATCTAGTGGTGATGTTGCAGATTGCAACCAACTGAATACCTCCCTCACCATCCCCTACGGTGGTTCCTAAAAATGTAACTCTGGGCTTTTTGATAAAGGGGATATTAACTCTGGTTCACACTCAAACATAGTAGGTTATGGTAATGCATCTCAAAGCCGGATGCCACCCACTATATAATGGAAAAAAGCAGAAAGAAAAGAAAGAAGTCCATTCTGAGCTAATGTAGAAACTTGGCGGACTCCGTGGAGTCAACCTGCTCCCTCTGCAGACATAAACCCCAAGTCTTACACACTAGACCTTCAAGAAAAAAGCATAAGCAGTGGCCCATGAAGTAGAAGTAGAAGGACTTTTTTTTTTGCAGGTTTTTGTCTCTTTCTCTCCCCATGATTCTGTCATTCTGTGATGTCCAATAAAAACAAAATACCCTCAACAAGATGAAGCCTGAGCTACTTATGCCAAGGAGCTCTTTATTAAGTCTTTACCTGATTATTACATTTTAATTAATTTTGAGTAAATGCACACATGTATTTGAAAAAGGTTGGCACCCTACAAAATACATTGTAACCGCCGATTAGTTGGATTTTGAAGTAAATCAACTGGTTTACATGGAAAAGATAAGAGACAAAAGATAAGATAAAATCTATGTAGCAGAAAATGCAAGAATTGAGGTTTCTTAGTTGATTACACCTTGTTTCTTATCTGAGGTGGTAATTTATTATCTCTGTCTTTTTACTCAATTAGGAAGAGTAGCTACTGTTTAAAGGACATTGTGCACTCCTTAAGATCCCAACAAACCAATAGATGCTACGGTACTTAAAATCAGAGTGTAAGTTTGCGAGGTGACCACCTGTAAACTATAAAAAGTAATAAAAAGTCAGGAAAAGTAATGAAATTGGATACATTTTGGGTCTGAGATCTATGCCCATCTTCAAATAGTTATTCACATATAACAAAGAGAATGCAACTAATTGATGTTTGAAACTTTTTTATTATTCAATATATCAAAGCAAATTAATTCACAGCAAAATTGTGCTGAGGGCAGGCAGTGGCATCCAATTGAACAAATGAGCTCAAAGGGGAAGTTGGAGTTCTAGGACAGAGTTCAGTAGGGTGGCACAACTTTTTTTAATTTCTTTTCTTATGAATTTTATAGGTGGCATAGAACTTCATTTTTCATTGTCCCAAGTTTTCAGACAGTAAAGGACTATAGCATGAGCATGAGTGAAAGTCGAACAACAACAGCAGTACTTATGGAACCAGCAAAAACGTATTCTGGACGCAAGACCAGAGACTGCAAATGGAAGAGCATTGAATATCAGAGCAGGAATGTGAGGTTGGTCTTTGGTTGGTCTCCTGGAGAGACAAAAACATTTGTCCTATTAGTTTAAGGAACAGTGTTATTTATGCTTTCTGACAGCGACATCGGTATTGTCTTCTTGGACCTGGACCATGTGGAACCGAGGTGGACTTAACTGACTCCTTATATCACATCGTGTGATTTCAGTGTTTCTTCTTGCTGGACTTCTCAATCATGGTCTCAACCACCATGGAGGTCTCCTCATAACCTTTAACTTTGCGACCATTGGAGAACTTCTCCACAGACTCCACCACCTCCACCTTCTCGTAGCTCATGGCGTCTGGGGTGTAGCTGCTGGAGCTGGAACTGGAGCTGGTGCTGGAACCACGAGGTGCAGGAACTGGAGTGGGCCCACTCGGACCATTGTCATTCCTGTTTTTCTTGGGACCGGAGGGATGATCAGCTGCTGGGGTGGGCTCTTTGGGGCCAGGACCTGGAGGGACTGGGCTCGGATCTTTAGAGCGAGCGTGAGGGTCTCCGTTCTTATGCTTACCTTTACCTCCATTGTCCTTGCCTTTTCCTCCCTTATTGTCATCCTTTCCTCCTCCGCCACCAGAGGGCAGGGGCGGAATGAGAGGCATGGGGTCTGGCATGGGTGGAGGGGAGGGGGTACCACGCCCGAAAGGCTCATAAGGAGGCATCATGCCGTCTCTAATAGTGACAAAGATGTGGCCAGCAGAAGGTGTAGAGGTGTAGAAACAGGGGTCTGGGTAGCTGCCATCACCGGTCACAAGTACGTAACGACCCTTAGTGTAGAAGTCAGCGATTGGCTCGGGTTTCTTGTATTTCCGCATTCTGTCTCTGACAATGTTGCAAAGAGTGTCGAAGGCTTTGCTGATCTGAGCTCCGTCTGGGACATCCTGGGGAGAGATTGCAGTGAGCAATGGTCTCTGTTCAGTTCTCTTCACCCTCTCCTCTTCAGATGGGATCACCTTTGTTTCTTCATCAGGAGTCTCTCCAGAAGCTCCTCCATTTTTATCCTCCTGACCAATATCTATCACATCTTTCGGGGTCAGCTCTTTCTTCTTCAGGACCTTCTTGGCCAGAATCTTTTGGCGAGGCTTGACGCTGGTAATATCTTGAATAGCCTGGGTGATATCTGGACAAACATGAGGTCAAAAGTCAGCAAGCTGGAACTAACGATCTAAGAGAAGCCCCAAACCACACACCACAAAGGGGACACTGAAGACACCAAAGACATGGCTTTGAATGGCTGGAAGCTTTGTAAGCACTGAAAGACTAAATCCCTGAGAGGCCCTGTGAGTTTTGTCGCTCACAATGGCTGCTGATTGTATGTGCACTCAATGGTGATTATCAATGCAAACCAGCTGCGATGACGGTGTTCTTACCTCTCCCCCTGCTTGATGCAGAGGGCGTGTGAGTGTAGCGGTAATTAGTGGTGAACAGAGTAATGGGAGTGCCAATTATCGCTGAATTCAACCTGCAGAAATAAGAGCAGCAACATTTCACCTATTTAGCAGCCACAAACCAAGCAGTTTGGCAACGATGGGAAGAAGAAATGCATCTGACAAGGTAATCAAGAAAAATTGACTTGAACAACAAATAATATTTACGGGAAATGTACTGAATTTGACTTAAATAAAGATCTGTGCTTGTTGTTTTGCCTGTACATTAGTGGAAAACATTTATTGTCAGACAGCGCCATCTGCTGGCTGATTGTGCACTCCGCACTATCTCCAATTAGAAATTGTATGTAATTTCCCATGAGCCCTCAATCTAAAACAAAACACAAAAGCATGTCTGTAGCCTACCTGTCCACACACATGTACAACAAAGTTGTATCTTTGATTGAACAGTACATTTAAATTATTGTTACTTATGTTCTGTCTTTTTCACCCATTTTATGCTGTGGGAAAACAGAGAAGGTAAAACCTGCATTGCAGGATTAGCAGCAAGGCAACAAAATGTAGAGTGAAAACTCAACTGTAAATACAAATAGTTTTATTTTCATCTTTGTTTGTTGTTTTTCACTCTAACTGGATGCTGTGGAAGATAAAAGGTCAAGGAAATTGTAGCTAGACAAAGTATCACACAGCTTTTGGGTTTATATGTACTTATCGTTTACCTCTTTGCTCAACTTAAAGTATGTTGAAGTAATCACAAGCACTTAAAATATGTTCCTACTTTAGAGTAATCTAAAGCAATATGCTACAAATTACATTTAAGGGTGTGTAGTGTAAGTAACCCTCCCGACACTGAATGTAAGTGACAACTCCATGTAGTTTAACTGAAGTTTATCACCTTTTGGGTTAAAGTTTTGAAAGTCTTAACACATATTAATGTTCATTCTGGTATATTTCATCTTTAACTATGATTTTCCAGTTTCCATTTTGTATGTTGTACCTGTAGTATGCCAGTGTTTTTGTAAGCGTGTGTGAGATGGAGGTGCTGTACCTGTTATCTTCGTTCTCAATGATCCTCTTGTACCTCTCCAGCTCATTTTCCAGAGACGTCTGGTACATGGCCAGGTGGCGGCACTCGCTGGTGAACTTCTCCAGGGACCTCTCAGCTTCCTCGATCTCCTTCCGCAGAGATTCGATTTGCTCGTTGTACATCTGGATCTCGTCATCGTAATTCTCTTGTGTGTTTTTGATTGCTTGCTCAAGCATTGTAGTCTGAGAGGCAGAAACAGAAGGCAGAGATTAATTGAGAAATTACGATAACATTATTAAAAAAATAATAAAGCCCCAGGAGGCAATTTAAAGCACGGGTCATTAATCATAACACTAGTTTGTTTCTAATGAAAACAACATGTTAAGGGAAATTATAGGTACAGACAAAAAAACAATACTATTAGGCAAAAACATTTTTATTATTGTAAAACATGAGCATGATTTGTGCCGAGATCAGAGGGTTGTCTTTAGTCAAAGCCTGTAAGAACAAAACTGTTCTTAACAACCAGTTATGTCATTTAATTGCATGGTCTCTATTTGATTAAAATATGGTTCCAGTGTTTCCGGAAATATTTTATCTTCATTCAACCTGAAACCACACTGCTGTAAAAAGAAAGACATGGCTGACATCTAGTGGTAGGTCGATGCCATAAAGCTTTTAGCAGAACATTACAGAAGTTGGTGTTTATAATTTGTGAGAAATAAAATCATCATGCTGTTAAAAATGAACTGCATAAACCATAAATTAAACTAATGTGGATGAACAAATTGATCACCTAAATATGGAATAAAACTGGAAGGGTATATTGTTTTATTTCTAATAAAACAACAATTTAGATTTTCTTTCTGTCTTTGTATGTGCAGATTCAGCGGATTACAGCATGGCTAATTTTCCTTCAAATGTAGAAATTCAAAGTGTTTTAAAGTATTGAATATAATTGATTCCTCAGTTAACCTGTAGGTCATAGAACGAGATTCAGTTCCATCACACACACATATTTTTACAGAAACAGTATATCCAACTAAACTAAACTACAGATAAAATACAGAAAGAACCAGGGTCCTTCTACAAAAAAAAATCACTTTGAATTGCAGGTTTTTGAGGCACTTTAAGTTCAGAGATCCCATTTTTCTTAAATGATAGTTAGAGAAAAGACAGCTTTGGTGTAATTCACTATATACATAACATAACGTAAGTGTGGACCCATCTTTTTTTCCCCCTTGTTTTCTTTAAAACTGTGTCAGCCACTAACATCTTTAAGAAATGCGGTTTCATATATCCAGCAGTGAGTGTTTGCTTATTGTACTGGTGTAAAAATGGAAACACAGTGGGTAATTAACGTGAAACCTCCCGTTGTCATGGTGACAGTGCGACCCACCTCAGCCTGTAAGCGCTGCTTCTGGGCCTGCAGTTGACAGAGGGCGCTCTTATATTCCTCCAGCTGACTCTGCAGCCCCGGCACCTTCCTCTGGGCCAGCAGCTTCTCCTGCTCCTTCACACATTTAACAAAAATCAATGAGGCCATGAAGGGAATTGCAATATGTCATTACAGCATGAAGGTTACGCCACGCACAGACACACAGACACACACACACACCGAGTAATCAAACCTCTTTCTGAAGTCTCGGCGTAATCAGTAATCAGTTTTCACTGATTGATTTTTCCACTGAAGTACATTCCAAAAAAATGTGGGTGTGTCACAAAAGGCATATTTATAAAGCTTATAAATAACCTAAAAGCTATTAATGTGTGTTTGGAGGGCGGTTTTCACATCACAGACTGAAATAATGGTGAACAAAGTGACATACTGGAAGTGACATGGACAGTGGCTGTCTGTAGATACGAACATTGCTGAAATGAATGTGATAAGAAGGGCGAGACTGAACTAAAACAGTAAAGTATGCTGATCACGTAGAGTTCTGGCAGAACTGAACTGCATGAATGTAACTGTTACTGTATATAAAAAGAATATATCAAAATATTAATGCTACGGACCAAACTTCACCCTAAGGATTTTAGTGTTGCACATTTTTCCATAACAATTCCAGACATAACTATTTAGTTTAACCCCCAAACATGTACATTTACACCTGGCCAAAGTAGGCTGCTTGTCATTAAACCTTTTGGCATAACATTAAAGCCTTTGATTGGGTGTCAGCCCACCACTGAAACAAAACCTGTGGCTCTCCGTTCGCTCCCACTGAGATTTAAGTCAACTAGATTAAAACATTTCTGCATCCGGAGCAACTCCGCCTGTGAGAAATGTTGGACTTAATAAAACTCTACGTCTGCTACACAAATGCTTTTCACAGGGTCACAGTTTTATTTTAATTAGCGCGCATAGCTGTGTTTTTGTGCGTTGCTTATGTGTCCTGACACCTTGAGACTACCGTCCTGTCCACATGTCCCCCGAACTGTTTTTCTGTCTGTCTGTGCTTTCCGCGTAGGCACACACTGAAGAACACGCGCAAACCAAATTGTACTCAGGAACTAGTAACCTCATCAAGTCTGAACACGTTGCTGAGGCTGACACACATGCAAACACCATCTTCTCCCTCGGGGACTGCGGCATGCGCGCACACACGCGCAAACACACACACACACACGGTGACAAGATTAGTGACCTCACCTCAGAGATGCCCACTGACACATTTGGAACAAGGGGAAGTGTCTGGTTGATTTGTTGCAGAATGTTTACGTAAGTCTGGATCTCTGCAAGGTTCTGTACGGTGGAAGAAAATACAACAAAAAAAAAATCATCTCCAAGGGATTCTGCTTGGCAAACTAAAACCATTTAATTTATATACTCTATGAACCTATGTGGTAGAATTTTCTTACACAAATACAAATGCAAATAGTTCTTAAATCTATTTTTGTGAACTAAGACTCATTAATAAAGGGCAGATACATTGTATTCCCTTTCTATGGAGGGATAGCCTACATCAAAGCTGAAAAGTCCAATATTCAGGTGAGACGACTTCCTTTTCTTTCTCCCATAATAGTAACAGCAGTGTCCCTTTGATATGCTATCTCGGTATGGCAGAATCAGATTAATTCATCATCAAACGCACGCTGAGTAAAAAAATTTTAAAAAGAAGATACATTCATGCAAGAAAGTCTGTGAAAGCTCAGACTGCAGAGGCAGTCTAGGTTTCTTTTTTCATTGTATTTTACAGACTATTGTGTTGCACTTTTAAGGCATTTATTTCCTCGGAAATATTGAGGTCTTTATCATTCCTGTCACATTTCAATGCCCGTGAAGCAGTGATGCATTTCATTTCCCGTCCATTCCTATGTCACATTTGACAGTAAATTGTTTCTGTACATCACAGCACATTATACATATGTCAAAGTATGAGGAGCAGGCGCTGTTCTGAGAAAAGCACAGTTCAAAAGGAACCGAGAGATTGAAAACCACAGTCCTCTAGTTGGAATTCAGGAGCAGGACCGCATCTCAAACACTCCCCTTCCTGTCATACGCCTATAAATGCCTCCCCCTCCCTCCCACTTACTGAGATCCCTTTAGATACCATGGGGATCAGCTGAACCCGGGAGCTGCAGCAGACCCTCTAAGAGGCCTTCCTCAAACCGCAGCCTCTCATCCATCTTCATTATCATACATGTCTAATTTGTTACAAATAAACACTAATTACACTCATTCAAGGTTGTGGTTCCTGCTCGTGAATATGCTCTTATAATTGGCCTCTTATAGGAAAATAAATGTAAAATTTGCTACTTTAATATCAAAGATGCAGTTCAAAAGACCGCCATGTAAAGATGCGGTGCCATTTTAAGAGCAATATGTCACTGTGGTTTTGGATGAGTTAATTATGATAATTCACCATTAGCACATTCTACCTTCTTGTGTCTGTCTCTAGTGGAGTTGATGTCATCTTGCAAAAACTGTGATTGAATCTGATACTCCAGGTTTCTCAGCAGAGCACTGTCAGCCTCCTGCAGGAGAGGAGAGGAAACAGGGAGACAAGGAGGAGAGGAGAGGAGAGGAGAGGAGGAGAGGAGAGGAGAGGAGAGGAGAGGAGAGGAG
>JAPQRN010000008.1:18348087-18386984 GCA_037367275.1 Coranthus polyacanthus | reverse complement strand
TATAAGCCATTTTTAATGAATGATCCTGAGCAGAAAAAAATGACTGACTATGTTGTATTTCATAATGTTGGCTATTTAGCTGCATATTACAACATTCTCAAACTAAGATGCCTTTCATTTCAATTCAACGGGCCATTAATTTTACTCATTAATAGTTTACCACAATTAAATGCTCACAAAATTGCTCGGAGCCCTTTTCTGTGACTGATACTTCCATCACATGGTCTATCTAGAGCAGACCATGGGAAACAGAAACATATCAACTACAACCAAAAGCTGGATGATAGTTGGAACCAGCTAGATGATTAACCTTCATGAAAGTATTGTTCTTAATGCTAAAGTAAAATGCCGTTTCAAAAGTGGTTTCTGTGAACACGGAAACCATAGTAACTAGCCTCGACGAAAAGGTAACCTGTCGTCTTCCATCTTTTCTCTAGCGCAAAAAAACTAAGTGGCAACATCTAGATATTTATTGTGTTGCTGAGCCAACTGGAGCATGCTATCATCATTTTTAGGAGGCAGCCCTCTAGGCCCTTTCCTGGCCTTCTTTTAGGATTTAATATGATCAAACCGAAACAGGTAATTTACCCCAGTTATTTGAGGAGCTGCTATATTAGTTCCAAAGACAAACACATCAGGGAATACAAATGAAGCTCATATCTATAGGCTAATAAGATCACTGACAATTTGAAATGAAAGGCACTAAAATATTTGCACGCTATATTCTGAAAGACACATAAGCATCCATAATAACGCTATAACATTTTTCATTCTGCATCAAGACTACATCTTGCCATATTTTAAACCTTAAATAACTGTTTTTCATGGCCTGTTTGTATTCAAATAGGATATTGCCCAAGGTTAAGCTCTTTACTCCTCCAGCCGCTGTATTTTTATACACCAGGTTGCAAGTTTGGAATTTGCAAATCAGAGTTTATATAGGATCAGACTAAGATAAAGACTTGACATGTAGGCACTTTATGCTATAAAATCTTGTGCAGATTCAGCACTTAGATCTAATGCTGTTGTGACACTGAAGCTGTTTTCTCGGCGCTTACTCGAGATTTTCAGTAATGACAGACACAAATAAGACAAATCACAACTGATCTTTCCAATCATGCTGGATGGGTAGATATTATGCAGACGGTCAACATTTGCAGAGCAACCCATTAAAAGCACAATTCCTTACTGAAACATGATCTCAGTTGTAATGGTGAAACGTTCTGAGAGGGATATAAAGCGCGGCCTGCTATATTCACTGGAGTCTAGGCTATACTCACCTCGTTAGCATTTTTATGATCTGCAACCTGTAACAAAGAGTAATGGACTGTCTTCAACTGATCTGAAACAATGTGTGTTTCTTTATTTGTCTCTCTAATGAAAATATTAAATGTTGTTTTGGATCAGTTCTATTTCAGTAGTGTTTAAATCATGTATGCTCAAACCAGGCACAGAACATTTGTCTAATGTACAATGCATCCTCGAACACAGTCCTCAGAGCGCGTCTTATCAACGACATCCTAATAAAAACCACTTGGCCTAAATCTGTATAAGGGGATGGATGTGAAATATCTGGGAATCCCAGTGTGTGGATAAAACGACCGAACAGCTTTGGGTGGCGCCAGAGCGCAAGAAAAGAGGGAGCGGTGAAAAACCAACACAGCTCACGGGTTAATCTTCCCAGAGAATCGCTTTATGGCTTTGGCCGTCTCCACATCCCGCTGGATGATGTGTGGATCTTTTCAGCGGGTGGTTGGACTTGCCACCTGTCAGAAACGGCGACACTGCTGAAGACAACCCCCACTTACTGGACTTCCTTTTTTTGGAAAACATTATTTATTTATGTATTTTTATAGGGGTCGCGGGCATTACTGAGATGAACACGGACAACTTTGCCTGACAGGCTGCGCGAGAGAAAGTGAACCCCACGCATAAACTGGCAGCGGTGAGATTATAAAGAGAGTCTCTGAGCGCCAGGGAGGCTCCGACCCCACTTGCTTTGAAGATTACAGGGTTGACGACGTCTGAAGGACAGTAAGAACAGGATTAGGTATTGTGTAGTCTAACCTACTTCTCATTACTACTACATCTTGTCCTCTGAATATTTGCGCAATGACCTTTCGTGCACTTGGAATACATCGGGTGCGCCCATAAGGTAAGGAAATAATTACGGTCGTAATTATGCTGAGTTTTCTTTTCACCGTGGTGAGATTGATTTAATTGTGGGAAGTTATATCAGACGGCCAAACACCTTTCAGTTAGTATCTGGAAAAATGCATGCTTTCAGGAGCCCGTTACGCACAGCTGGCTGCACAACTGACGGATAATACTATCCATAATTACATATTCGACAGAGTCGGTGACAGTGATGTTTTATCCTCCGTGTTGCACGTTGAGCGGCTTTAGCAGAGGACAGGGCATTTTACTTGCTTAACACGTCAGTCTACTCAAGCGCACTGAAGATCCGACGCTCCATGCGAGCGAAGGCTAATGAAATGTGCAGGACGTGCACCAATTCAATGACAATCAATACTTGTGGGATTCGTGCTTCTGTTTGCGTCCTAGTGTGTATGCTAAAAACGTTGAAACTGTAGCAAATGCCTTGATCCGCGCAGAGCTAACAAATAATAATAATAAAATAAATCTAAGATTGTGGGGGTTTCTTTCCTCAAAGTATCACTATTTACGGAACACGTGTGATTTGGATCGGCTGGGACAGTGCCATCATCTCTTCTTAAGCCACTGCCATGTGCCTTCTTATATGCAATACGTTGGGGCTGTTTCAGCGAAAAGCGACACTTTCGGGGTTAACAAAAATCAAAAAGGCTATGTTTATTCCAAGCAGAAAGCGACAGTGGTCTTCTCATACCTAGTGCAGGGTTGGAGAGCTCACTGTCACTGCACCAGCTTTACAATTAGCATTTTAATGTGTACTGATCACACGTCGCAGAGGGAAAGTGACCATGAGTACCATGAAACAGCCTTAGTTGATGAAAAAGTATAGTGCCCGTCTGTTCACTTCACTCCTGACGCAAAACAGTCAGCCCAGAAGCAATTTACTGTTGTTCTATGCTTATTGTAAGGCATAATGATGCTTAGTGCCTGGCTGTGTGTGGATACAATACATAACAACTCACTGAGTTAAATATTAACACCACATGCCTTTGTACTCGGGTGGCATAATTCGGTCCTGCATTTTGAGGGACACTATTTCAGTTCATTACTGTAGTGAAACAAAGTAAATGTATTCATTATTTTACATCTGCCTCGAGTGAATGCTAGATGCCACCCATGGCACTCATCTTAATGTACCTTTATGTGAGAGAGGGTACTGTAGGGTGGTGCAGAGGGGTTTAATCTACCAGGATTCAGTCAGTGAGATGAACTATATTGATGCTGTATCCCACAGTGTGTATGCAAGTTCTGCTCACAGTTTGTTTTCCACTCTTCTTTATGAGAACTACAGTTACCAACAGCTACAGGTTTGGGTAGTGCTCTAGCAGTGTGCTGGGAATACTTAAAAGCATTGCTGCAGGATGGCTTCATCAGTCTAGGGTTGGGCCAGTTCTTTCCAGAGGCTCACATTTGGGAAATGAGAGATGAAGAGTAGCGTGGCTCAGGCCAGCCAGACTCCATTGATATTCCGCCTGTGTCCTGCTCCATAGGCAGCCCATTGTCATGGCTCGCTCAGTAGGATAGCATCTGATGATTGAGGGGTATGGAAGAGGGGTGAACGCCAGCTTGGGAAGAGACTAAAGGCTCATTTATTGAAGGTTAAAGATATTTCCTCACTGTACAGGCTGTGTGTGCATATTGTGTGATAGTTGAAGAAAACCCCAAAGAAGCAAAGATATAATGCTTAGATGGTTAGTTTATATTTCATGAGATGCAATTGTCCTTGTTTCCTAATTAAATTTACCCTCCTTACTTGGTACTTTCGTTTACAGTGAATGTAAGAAGAAATGCAATTACTGCAGAACAAAATAACTCCTTTCTTGTTTGGGGCCCCAGCTGGGTTCTTTATTTTCTCTAATTATCTCTTAGACATGATTAAAACCATATAAATATTTCCGAGCAGCACAGGTGCATCCCAAAGTTTCAGAGGTGCAGCTTCAATAATGTCAGGTGCAACAGTGCCACACTGTGTGGCCACTCAGCCTCTAGAAGATTCATGGTCAGCCAAGCAGAATGATTTATCTGTCGTGAGTGCATGAAATTGCAATGCTCTGCAGTATTCTGTCCCAGCCTTGTGAGAGAGACAGATTCTCCATTGCTTTGGGAAATAAAGAAGTAACAAAGAGGAGTCACACATAAAAAGTAGCAAACACTAATGGCTGCCTGTGCTTTCTGCCAGGTAGCAGTGATCAAGGCTGTAATCTTCTTTTGGAAAGAGAGAGAGGAAATAAACAGAAAAGAGCAACCATGGGGGAGTAACAAAGATGTTCTTCTGAGCAGTGGAACAAATAAGGGTGACTTTTGAAGAGCGCTACAGAAGTTGATACACTGATGTGTGAAAGTTTACAAGTGGCTGCACAAGCAGGGTTGCATAAAGCAGCGTACGGCTGCGCTATTAATCAAATCACAGTCATAATCGCAATATCAGCCCGTGCAATTCTATAATTGCAAAAGGCTGCAATTTAAAGGTCCAGATGTAGGGCAATGTAGAATGCAGATGCAGAAATAATAATAATAATAAAAAAAAAACACAACCTCTGTTGTATGGCGATATTTTGGATTTAGTGACACTTAACAGAAAGAACTACTGTATAAAACATGGAAAATGAAAGTCACTACATGTTTTTAAAGCTCTCTCAAAATCGCAGTGTTGCCCATAGTAATCGCAATATGACCTTTTCACCAAATCGTGCAGTGCTAATGCAGACTAAGATCAGCGCTGATTATTTCTACACCTTCTACTATCACTTCCACATGCTATAAAAGTAAAAAAAAAAACATAAAGTTTAAAGGACTTTGCCCAGACAATGAAATATATATTTTCATTTTTAGATACAGATACAGAAGAAATTATTTTATTTGGCTTAAAAAAGAAGTCACAACCACAATTATCCCCATTTATTGATTAAATACTTAGAGTTTGATGTTCAGTGAGTCAGATATATTCATTTTATTACTTTGACTTAGATGTTCAGTTCAGCAGTTGTTCAGTTTCCAATAAAGTGAAAGATGGTTCATTTCAGACATGCATAATGTGTTTTCAGTGCCAGAATTTGGCAAACAGTGGCCTATTTAGCTCTAAAAGCTCTTTAGTGCAGATGGGTTTTGGTGAAAACCATCAGTACAAGTGAACCCTAATGTCAGAATCTTTTTGCATCATCATTTGATACATTTTCGGGTGATACTCGCTTATTGTTAGTAATATTGAAATCCAGATATATTTTTTTTAATCATTTTCAATGAACCCAGCTTCTACCATGGCAGACAGTGTGAAATATGTCATGTACTCAGTCTTGATGTGTTGTAAATTTAAGGCCAAAAGCTTGTAGCTGCAGTACGTCTTGGTGGAGTTCGACCAGTCATATTGGCCACCGGCTGTAGCAGAAATCTGTGTCCAGGTCTCCACTGATGCATGAAGAGAGAAGATGATTGCATTTAAGTTATCACAGCATGGCAACACAAATAGACTCGGAATTAATGGAAAAAGAACTTGATATGAATATGAAAACCTGCATATGCATTGTAGATGTATTTTGTCCTCTTCTTCTTTCCTCGCCTGCCTATCTATTTCTTGCTCGTTGTCACTCTGAAACACAGTTCCTTGTATTACCTCTCTCTCTTAGATAAGAACTGTTTGTACTCGGTAACAGGGTTTCTGAAATAATATTAGTCTAATACCACTGCATTGGATTCCATTTTATTTCGAGATCTGGTTAAAAGACAGAGCTCACTATAGTAGGCGCTAAGATGACTTTAACAAAAACTCACAGAAGTGCATGTAATTTGTAGGATTCCTTCTTCAGAAACTCCTATCAGATATCTTCTGATTAGTATTATCAGGAATAAATTGGCTGTAGAATAACTTGTTCGTTATTAAATTGCCCATGCTGTTGATGTTTAGGTCATCACTCTCTGAATGAACGATTAGATAAGGGCTATGGGCTGTTTGCTGTTTACTTGCCATTCAGTTTAAGTCCATCTAATGAGCAGAGTTCAGCCAGTGCATTAATAAGTTAGCATTAGGCACCATCTCCTTTAGCAGCTGCTAGTAAATGGAACCTACAGTTTTTCATTTTTGCTCATGGAATTACTGGCATTTTATCTTCTCGGAAAATTTGTTTGAATGATGCAGATGTGCAGAATATTTTCTTTTATAATCTGCAAGGAAGGCTGCAAGTGTGCATATGTTTGCTGATTGAAACTCTCCTTGCATAAATTAATATTTGCCCTGGCTTCAAATAAATAGTGGTCTGAAAAGAGGCAAATAGTGAGGAAGGCTATGAATTACCATAGCTGCTGTGATAATAACCTAAGCATTGGCTGCACCATTTGTAGGTATGGACAGATAACTTTGTGCCCATGTTTTAATTTCACAGTTCAGTAAGAGTATTTATCTGCTGCAGCGCAACCATGGTTGTGGTATATACTGCAAGTTTTTCATACAAGGCCATTTTCTACACTCTGTGACCATCTTATGTTCTGAACAATTATTGTATTAAAAACCTTGATGTGAAGATTTTTTTAGCCAGGAATGGTTAACTTCAAAATAGACACAACTTGCTGTGCTGTTGATGACTTGGGAACACAACTGCTAATAAGAGCTGTGTAAGTCCCAGTTGAAGCAGCTTTCAGACTGGACTGTCTGGTCAGATCCCACTTGAAATCAAGAATGTACCAACATTTTATGCCAATAGTTGTTAGATATTTCAGTGTAGGGAATAAAGGGCCAGAGGCAATTGTCTAAGACTGCCAGAAAAGTTAAAAACAAATAAGAGTAAACCTTGGATACACGGATGATGCACTTATCAGTATTACACTCTTTAAATGTTAAGTATGTAAGATTTAGGGGAATCTATCTGCGGAAATAGAATATAATATTCCTAATTATGTTTCCATTAGTGTATAATCACCTGAAAATAATAACTGCTGTGTTTTTTGTTAGAATGAGCCGTTTATCTACAGAGGGAGGTGTGTCCTCCATATTTGTACAGTAGCTCAGAACAGACTTCCTCTTCTTTCCACTTTATGGCAGGTGGCTTTCATTGTTACGCTGGAGATGGCCTTTCATATTTTCCTGTAAGGCGAGGGGTATTTAGTTGGTTGCAGTCTGCATGGCATTATGGACAACCCGTCAGCTTGGTGGTCAGTGCACCCTTTTGGTCAGAGTTGTGCTTGTGAACTCGGCGTTCAGTGTTAATCTGCTAATATTAGAATGCTTACATAAGAAAATAAGATGGATATCATGGTTTACATTAAATTTGCTTAACTCCACCATGTTTTCACAAGCCCTGTGAGTGCTTAGAATGACTGTAGACTCTTAAGTGTTCTTACATTCAGATTTTCTACCAATTCCCAGTATGTAGGTTACACTGTTGGCAAAAAAACAAATTAAAAAAACATTAAGACCCACAGCAACCTGTTAAGGTCTAAGATTGATTTTAGTCTCACAGAAATGAATGTTCAAGCATATAACCCCCCCCCCCCATCCAACCAACCTCACTGATGAAAAGCATCTCCAAATTCTCATGCTCTCTTGATGCTCACACAACAGAGACAGACACTGCTCTCCTTGGATATCTACTTCAAGCCTAAAAATAGTAAGATGCAAACAATGTGGAGCTCCAAGGCAATCACATGTCTAAGAGTAAGAAAATATGATTCCAGGATGACATGTCACTAATTATGCTTGAAGTCAAAGATTGAGTCATAGCTTTTTCTTTTCTTTTTTTTTATATACCACAGGTCATGTACAGCTGGATCAAAACAGTCCCCCATTCACAGCCAAAAAAACTCCAGTTTCGGAATGTGTCGTAAGGGGTATTTTTTGGCCTGCTGTGGTTCATTCGGGGTTTAACCTCAGGATGTTAAGTGTGTTCAGATGGACAACTGTGAAGATTGTCTTTAAAATGAGAAGTTAAATTTCTTTAGCAAAGTGATGATGATGATGACAGTGATGATAATGATGATGATGAGGATCAGCATCTCCATTTGCAACATCACAAAAAGAGAGGAAGACAAAGATACATGTTTAAGATAAGACTGTATTAAAGGCCTGTGGTCTGTAGGATTAAGCTCCATATTTAGTTACAGGATCAACTGGTGCAGAGAGTACTTGTATCCTCAGTTTGATAGTAACAATTTGTATTCACAGTGTTGTTAGCCAGCCTTGATAGGTTCTTATGTAGGGTGATTCATAGAGTTTCTTGAGGAGTTGGCATTCAATCCGATTTTCATTTGGCGGAGCAGTTTTGAAATTAAAGTACCGGACAAACACTGTAGAACACTCATAGTTACAGACGTATAAAACCAAAGGATTTGTCTACTCATCCCCCCCCCCCCAACATTAGCCATGATGGCAGATGAAAGGGATTTCTTCTCCTTTACAATCTGAACTCTGTAAGAAAAGTGGCGTACCAATGAATCATGTAGGGATTCAGTTCCCGTTGGACCATTTTTGACACCAAAATGTCTGCTTATATTGTGTTAAAGGCTGATGATCCTCATTCCTCATCCTGGGAAAAACTCTGACATTGTCTGAAATTTTCAGATGACCATCTCACAATGTAAGCACTGCTATGACCAATGTCCACCAAACAACCAACAGGAATGCAGCAGGAGATGACGCATTAATTAATGCGACACAGAAGTTGTTATAGCTAAAAATACCAACCTCAAGCTTTCTTTGCTAAATTGGCATCTTAAATTGGCCTCTTTTCCTGAGTCAGGACTGGGTCGACATTCTCCTCCTTCGCATAAATACCACTTTTGTGCCAGTGTGATCGATAGCGTAGCTTTGTTGTTTACAACTATAGTGCCACAGATAGACAATGTGCACTGATGATTTTCGTACTTTGACTTGCATTGTAGCCTAAGATTCAGTGGGTGTTAACAGTCTGTATGCAAGTTGTACCCAACTTTATTAGATCCACGTCGCACATTGTGGCTGCAGTGAACTTAAGACTGTTGAAATCTCACCGCCAGTAGGAGCCATTATGTTCTTTTTGGAAATGAGATTATGGATAATGTGTTTCTGGGTAGTGGTTTTTATGTGCAGTATGAAGTATGAGCGAGAAGTAGCGAAATACAGAAAATTGTCACCTTTTACGAATTTGTCCAAAACTTTTTGGTGTAGGTGTTATACACAAAAACAAAACAAAAAACCATGCATTGATCTATTTTAAGTCTGTCGTTGGATACATGATATGTACAAGCAGTTTTAGAATTAGCACCTTACTGCTGTAAAAGTGTCAAACTGTCATGCAAGATTAATCCTGGTACTCTACAGTGCATCTTTTTGTTATAATTTGCTTGTATGATCAGTGCTGTTTTCACACACAAATATTTTCAGACTATAAAATCCACCAAGGATTTGACTACAGTCTAAACTAAACTTAAAACATAAACATATGGATGTACAGATATGCTCATCTAATAAGCCAAGGCGTGTGAATGAATAATTAGTGCAGGTATGGCTATAGTACTGCTCTGTGTGGTTTTGTATTAAGCCTTTAAAAAGTTAGACTGGTCAGTGTGTTCCATGGCTTCTAAAGCTGATACATCAACATTATTTAAACATAAATGCTTGTAAGCATTTTAATACAACACAGCTGTACTGCACTTTACTGTGCTAAGCAGTTTTAACATCTGTTTCACCATCTATCGCGCTCCGTGCTCTACAATCAGCACCTCATCTGATTCACCCGCTGGCTCTCCCTCCTGACCTTTGAGCCTCTCCTTTATGCCTCTCCACCAGTAAACATTCCCAGCTGCTTCTCATCTGACAATCAGCATGCAGCATAACACTTTACAAACTTTTACCATTCATCTGGGGTTACAGCTCCATCACCGCTGCTTTAACCTCACCGACCTCATCTAAGGTTCCCTTTCGCTGGTCTTTGCAATTTGAGCAAGTTTTCAACGAGTTGAACTCCCGATTTACATCATCCCCATCCTCATCCCTCCGACTGTAGTAAGCAGTTCACGGTAGAGGTCAACGTCTCGGATGTGTGTTGGGAGTAGTTCTCTCCCAGTGCTCTGCCTCAGACATAAAGCTCCATCCTTGTGTGTTCTTCTATCATCAACTTGCGCCTCCTGAGGAGAACTGTGATATCAGTAACGGAGAACTGCTGGCAGTTAAGTTAGCCTCGGCGAAGGGGACTGGCTGAAGGGGTTCAAGCAACTGTTTGTGGTTTGGACGGACCACAAAAAACTCATATACATAAGGTCCGCCAAGAGGTAGGGCTGGCCAATATCAATTATACTCAATGTATTACACACACACACTAACATGTATATACAGTGCGGAACAAATTTATTAGACCACAACCCAATGTAAGGTTTATGCCACAACTGCCCTAAATTAGCAACATTGGTAGTTACCAAAATATTTTTTTCTGTTTTTGTCATGGTTAATATATCAGTATGTAGAAGCTATATAACTGAAATTATTTTTTTAATGCTAAAATATAATTATTATTGTTGTATCCATGAATTTTCAAATGTACTGTTTTACAAAAAAAAACAGAAAAAATAGTAACGCACATTATTATTTCTTGATTTAGATGTCAAATTGTAGTTATTTAGTTCCATTCCATTATTTAGTTATGATAGGTGGTCTAATAAATACATTTGTTAAGCACTGTATAATATATGTGTGTATACACGTATATATATATGTTAGTGTTTACAATGCAGCTGACTAAACCCCAGGCTGCTCCTTCAGCTTCCCATTTCCTGGTTGTTACAAACCTTGTTATTTTTCGTTATTACCCTCTGTTTGCTGGTATTTTGCACTTGGCTCCATACAGACTGTATTACAATGCTCTGCCAAAACCAGCTCATTCTGTTTTTGGTGAGAATCGTCTCATACTTCAAAAATGAATCAAGTTATCAATTACATTATTAATTTTGCTAATTAGTATCCAAAATTAGCAATACTCACAAAACATCAAAGACAGTTTACTCCAGGGAAATATAATTATGCAATGAGAAATAAATTAGTCTCAATACCAAGTTCTAAACATGCTGTTCCCCCTAGACTTTTAGCAGCACATTTTGAAAATCAGAAGCATATCTTTACATTATCATGCCTTAAATTAAGTTCCTTACATTAGAGAAGGAAATGAGAAATCCAAATTGCAAACTCCATCGCCAGAAACATTTTCTAAAATGCCATAAAAAAATAAAATAAATAAATTGCTGAAACATTTAACTGACAGAAGTACAAGGAAAGGATTTTCAGTATTTTCACTGACCAACGTTATTACATTTTGTAGACATAAACAATTTTCAGAAAAGTTAGGACACTGATGGACCTCCATACCATCAAAGATACTGCTTGTATCTTTTACGATTTCATTTTCTTCTGAATGTTCCATTTATTTATGTCTAAGCACTGAATTGCCTTTGTGTATGAAATGCACTATACAATGTAAATAAACTTGCCTCATCTAATAATTATATTTAAATGTATATTTGAATGCATATTACACTGGCGAAGCGACCAGATCTTTCTTCTTCTTCTTTATTGGGGTTTTATTTGCGGTTGTGGTCGGCTCTTTTGCATTTAGCAGCATTTTTAAAATACTTGCACAGAGGATTGTGGGAGCTTAAGCGCCGCCGAGGATCACTGAGGACCCACAGAAGGATCGTTGAAAATTTTCCAAAGAAAGGACTCGTTCCTCAGCAGGATCCTGGACTTTGGAACAGTCCTCCGGCAAAATCTGATGACTTTTGCCAAGCAACTGTCAGACTTTTTAGCAAAAATGCAAAAAAAATAAAATAAAATAATGTTTTTCTGGAGAGGATAGTCACAAAAGATCAACTAGCTGGAGGCTAATTGTATCAAACCTTGAGATGTTGTCTGACTGACAAGTACATGCAGACAAATGGCTCTTAGCATTTTATACTTTAACTGTTTTCTTTACTGGATTATATACAAAAAAGTTCATTATAGACATTGATGCTCTTTAAATGCATAAAACACAAAACTGCTAGTAACTGAGAATTGCAAGAAGATTATAATGCAAGAATAGTGGACTTATCTGATTGAACTTACAGTTCTGCTTCGTTAAGAGCTAACAACTACCATGCTACAGTAGCTGCAAATTACCTTCATGGAAATTAGGTGATGCTGTTTGCATTCATTAATGCTAAAACAGACTCACTCTGTTGATCAGTTTGCTCTTTTCACTAATCAAATTGATACAGTGGAATTTTTATTTTTTCTTCAAAGAAGCTTTCTTGGCTAAAAATCTCACTCTGACTTGGAAGAGTTTAATAACATATTTTGGCTTAGTCGCAGAAGCAACGATAATTAGCTGCAGGTGGATTAAATATGATGGTGACAGTTGTTCTTATTAAGTCTCTGACTGAACCATTAATGTTTAGTTTGTTGAACACTGTCAATGTACATTTCAATAAAATGCAAATCTTCTCTTAAGGTCAGAAAACTATGCCACTCTGAAACTGGTAAAACAGTTATTTATACCAGCCAGTTTCTACTGTGTTCTGTCTTCTAATAAGCGCAAAATCATTTAAAGGTATGAGAACATGGATGAAGCATGAGCCCAAAGTCTGGTGTTGCTTTCAGATGAAAGTTACTGCAGTTTATTTCCAGGTGAGATTAAATAAAAGCTTCTCATTTCAGGTGACAGAGTCCATTTGGAGACCCATTCACTTGTCGCCTCATAGGGTCCTTTGGATATAAACTGTTGATTTAAGAGCAGCTTTCCTTTTTTTGGAGTTTTATTGCGACTCCTGCACAGTCTTTGTCACATTGCTCTATGAAATGTTGTAACCTCAAGCAAAAGCATTCTTTCTAAAACCTTTGTTAAATGGCATCTTTTAATAGTACCCTCTAAGCCGTCTCACACTTTTGTGGAGAGTCGGAATATAAATCAAAATACAGTGATGTGATTGATGTGGCGTAAAAAAATAAACCCATTGATCATAAAGAGACGTTATTGTTTTGACGTTTGCAGATAATCAGGTCAGATGAAGTAGAGCTTGACTTGATCAAAACTAGTGGCTCATCTGTAACAAGCATACTCCATTAGCTGCCCTACAGTGAGCTTGAGCTTACCGTTGTTATTTTGTGAAAAACATCAGCTGCATCTGTGATACGATATGGTTTTCTATTAGGGGTACTCAATTACAATATAGTGGGTCTAGTCATTCTACGCCGAGCCTTTTTTATTATCCAGGGAGCATCACACTAAATGTTTTATTCAGAGTTTTCAACAACAACAACAACAACAACACCAAAAACTTCTTTAGGTTTTCCACAAACTGCTTTTTAATTCTTACCAACGCATGCAATTCTCCAGATTTCCAGATAGTGCATATCTTAGTAAACTGAGGTATTACAGAGAGGGAGTGATGAATGACTGCTTACCTCAGTCCCACTTACAAAAAATATTTTACGTACAAGTTTTTGTTTTTATTATTTATTATTAAACTGATTTTTACAACTGTGGATTGAAATACAATCTGTTCTCCTTGTTATCGTTTGAAATCATGTAGGGGAATGCAGTCAGTGTATTTATTTTTAGTAGTTTTTTGTTTTTTTTCCTGTGCTCTGAGCTTATGCGGTTTGTGTTTTGTTTCATAATGGTGTTTAATGTTTCTATTTTACTGAATTCGCTGTGTTTGCTGTAGGTATTAGGATCACTCTTCCATGGTTTCATTTGACCTTTTACCAAGCTCCACTTGCTTAGTTGCTATTGTTATATCTGTCATGTTTTTCGCATTCATCATCTTTTTCAGTTACATTCACTGAGCAGTAATTAGACAAATGGGTAGGGAGGGAGACATGTTTTTGTTTCACCCATGTATTTATTATTTCTTTCAATCTGCTGAATTATCATGTTAAGAAGAGAGAAAAAAAAAAGCCAAAACCAATCACATTGTGGCCTTTAAACATTAAGTAAGAACAGGATGTTCCCAAGGAAGAAGCACTTTACCTTATTTTTGTTCACAGTTGCAATGAGTCACTGTTATTCATTGACTTACTACTCTTTCAACATTTCTTTTTAGATGCATCCTCACAAAAAGGTTTTCATCGCCCTTCTGTCCTTCCATCCATCCATCCATCCATCCATCCATCCTTTCATCCCCATTACATTTAAATAGAATATCTCAGCTATTTTCAGTCAGATTGATTTGAAACGTGGTAGGTATGTTGCTATAATTCAGATGTTGCCCCTTCAAGGATGGTAGAAACGTCATTAAACATGGTTCTTTTTTCCCTATTGTCCGTATTTTATTGGTAATAATTTTACAGTTACAGCTGCTGGCCTCTGCTGAGAATCCTTTCATTTATTCCCTCAGATTGTTAAGCTCTTGTCACTGTGTCTGACCCGCTGGTGTAGTGTTGATTGGGATGTGAGATGGTCCAGCCAGTCAATTACGGGCACCTTCACCTAATTAACCTCTACCTCTAACTGCACACACTTGCTGAAGAGCACGCTCACTGAAATGCCATAGTATATGTCCTGTCACTACAAGCCCTTTCAGCTTAAAAAGACCATGATACATACAGGATGGTGCTGAAAGAGGAAAATATAATTAGACACCAACTCCCAGAGGAGGAAGACTGATGTCTGCAGCAATGAAGAGTTTTTCTTGCGTTACTCCATTGACAAATAATGTATTATTTGGGGATAGCTTGAATGCTTTCACTTTAGTGTGTTTCCTTTTCTGAGACAACATATTGCATTAATTAGTAAAACGTTGATGAGTTGCTGTGTTGTGACTGATGGTGGTCAATTCTAGTGGTTTTGCCAAATTTTTCTCTGCTGATTTTCTCTGTTTTGGGCACAAACCTTATTATGCGTACCCTTAACACACCCAACACTTAACCTTTCTTACTGAGATAACTTAAACATGCATATATAAGCATATGTATATAGGACACGCATTTACAGACGTTAATTGTCACGTCACATGTGGATAATAATATCATTATCACTGTCACAACTTGAAGATTTTAAGATGAAGTAAAACAAATGTCTTATATTTGTCTAACACAATAAAGGGCACAAAAACAACATAGAGTTAGGAAATATGGTCCATCATCATAGTATAGCCTAATACTCCAAAGTGCTCCCAATACATTCCTTGGTATGTGTAGAATATGTATTAACCAGCATTAGTGGGATACATACGCCACCTCGGCCGCATTCAGACCAGAAGAGATTTGACTCGAATTCGTGACAATAGGATACAAGGGGTTAATACTTTCATTTTTCAACTCATTTATAACATGAAAATTGTATGTGTACAGGTTTTGTTTGCGTTTCCCCAGATTTCTTGGCAGGAACTGATGCATAGAGAAAGACAAAACCTGTTTATGAATAAGTAACACTGTGGTTTAAAATGTCTATAGGTTCAGCAATTCAGGTTTTAAGATTTTCTTTTGGGCCATTCTATTTTTAGTTTGAAGCACCACTACCTGTAGTTGAAAAAAAAAAGTCATTATTTCTTCATTTTATATGCGATAATCACTGTGGTCCCCAGACCAAGCTGCTTTTCCCTTATTTTGACATTTTATATCAAATATTTCATTAATTCAGCCTTGCAAGGAGCTGAGAACACTGTTTGAACATGACAGGCTCAAGGGGATGAGGAGGGATGGGCTTTTAATGAAGAGTACAAGGTTTTAGCTTGGGAAAATGAATGCCAGCAAAGAGTGGGAATTACATCTCTGTCGCTTTGAAGTTAATGTGAGAGGCTCAATTAAATTTAAAAAAAAAAAAACGTTGTATTTTTACTGCACTTTACTCTGCTTAGCAGAAATCCCTAACCTTTTCAGTAAAGAAATCTTACATGCCCTGGACTTCAGAGCTATTGCATCCTCATCCTTTAAGATGAGGAATAAGTTATTTCCTGCTGCACAGTACGCTGAATGTGGAGTATGACACTCTTGGTTGACAGTACCATATAAATGCACATGGTCAGGGCCCATTACTTCACCAGTGAGCGGTAGTACATTCAATAGAGAAAATGACTTTTTGGTTCAGTGAAATAACTGATTTCTTTTCTCTATACGTGAGGATAAACACTTTTTTGCCACCAGGATTGAAATTGCTACTTGCTAGAGCAGTCTGATTCAGTCATTTCACAAAATGAAAAAATGTCATCTTTTTTTTTTTTTTTGCATGAGACAGGCAATTTGCAATAATCAAATTTGTATTGTTGTTATTACAAAGGTTTACAGCACATGGCATGCATGGTTTTTCAAGAAGCATGTTGCTGACAGAGTTGATTAAATCAGGAATATATGTAAAACAGACAACACGTGCTTCCCAGATTACATAGAAAAACAGATGGACAGATATTTTTAAGCTGGCGCACTGAATTAAACACATACTACAATGATAGTGGATTTGGTTAGTATTACCCTTGGAAACGTGCTCTTACCTCAGGCAGCAGACTGCAGAGCTCATCTTGAGTATGGAACAGACTAACTCGGAATAACTAGAGTTACATTTTGGGAGTCTTTGGAGACTCAAGACTAGCGTTTCAAAAATATTTTGTTGAGTGGATACAGCAGCAGATGAAAGAAATAAATATGAAGAAAATTCACAATGTTTTTCTTTATATATATTAGAAGATGGATTCATATCACAAACTATTGCTTTGATGACCTTGGTGTAGTTAATGATGACTACAGGTCAATATCTAGCTACATTTCTTTTCAATCTTCTCTAACTCCATTCCCACGTTCTGCTCTGAAGATGATATCAATAGAGAGGACACCAACTCCAACCTTTAGCCAGAATGTGCTCTGCTCTTGTTTAATCCCTCCCCTCGTGTACCTCCCATATGAATTCTCCTGACAGCTCTTGATAACACCAGACACTGGAGAGCTATTTATATTCCAAAACTGCCATTTGCATCCGAAAGCCAGTTGGCAAGCACAATCACCATTCTCGTGGCACCCACAACAGGGGCCTCTTACAAATATTTCCTCAAGTTTGACAGTGCATTTATTCAGTGGGCAGGGGGAGCAAATGGCTGAGTATCCTTGCATCCCATTGTGAAGGTTATCACTTTCCAGCCAGCGTTGGAATGTGTAGCAGGTGTGATGACAATTTCACGACCAATTACGCTCCACTCACTCATCTCCATTTGACAATGTCAGCTGAGATGAAGTTGAGATGGAGGATTTTACTCCTGTTTGGAGCTGAACTTTGCTGCCCTTGTCCCTCTTACTTTATATCCAACAAATACAACAGAGCCGACAACATAATTAAATGTCTCTTAGCAATTTCATCACTGAATGCTTCTGAAACAGACTGTTAGAAATGCAGCCTCTTGTTTGTAATGATTGCTGGTGCTGCAAAATGTATTCAGAATGAAACTGTGGGACGCCGCTGATGTTGATGGATAACTTGTGGTGAAAAAAGAAATTCTGACGTCCTCGTGCTCACAGCCTGTCAGCCTGCCAGAGCTCAGCTGAAAATTCAAGTGATTGCATAACACAGTCACAATAGGGCTACAGAGCCCACTCAGTAGTGTACATACAGTACAGCAGTCAGACTCATTAATATTCTTGTGCAGGTAGAAAACGCAACTACTGCAAGACGATATGTGCAACTTTAAGTGAGAGTGTCATTTTATATGAATTTACTTGGAAGCTCTTAATAAATTAATGCCACTTAAGTCATAAAGAAATCCAGTAAGCTGTCCAAAATGCTTCTTTATTCGACTACCAGAGCAATAAACAAGCTTCTTGTCTTTAAACTATTTATCGCCGGGTCCCAGAGGAGATAAAACACCATTGTTCTTATGTGTCTGAGAGATGACATTTGCCCAACAAAAGCTTCTACAATGACAGTAGCCTCTATCAAAGCAGGATATGACATTTAAGAATGCGCCGTGTTGTACTTGTAAGGCAATGATAAGAGGCTCTGTCAGTTCTGGTTGCTTCATTACTGGATTTCCAAATTTAAAAAAAAAAAAAAAAAAAAAAAAAAAAGGCTCAGAGTTTTTAGTGGCACTCAGCAGGATTGTGCAGTTAGCCACGCACACCTCATGATCTAAGTAAATTAGCTGTGAAATATGGAGCTGTGCTGATGTCAGGTTTTAATTTGAAGTCCTCTTTTCTCACTACCTGGCAGAGGAACGAATACGTAGGTTTTCCACGTAACCAAATAGAGCATGACATACCCTTGAAATAAATAAAAAAAAAACAAACGTAAACCAGCTGTGATCTCTCATCTGTTTTGGTCTTTTTAAAATGAAGATTAGAACACAATTACTCACTTTTGTCTACCGTGTCAGCCTTTTCCAGTCTCGCTTCTCTTTTTTTTCGGATTGTGTGGCCACTACATTATATAGTATTACAATATGTGGTGTGATTTATTTGTACGGGCCACACGGTGCATGGTCTGTGCTTTTCTATCCCCTCAGCAGCTTTTGTTTCATACCTTATTATTGTCACATGTAACATAATAGATGAGGCGCATTTTCTTTACGACCTGAGACTTGCACAACAGAATTCGGTCCAGTGCAAGAGAAATAGATGTGGTCTCTTTATGTTTATGGTTTTCTTGTAATCAATTTCAATTTCCACAAATCTAAGAAAGTTACGGGCACCTTTATGGAGGCCATCAATGTCTTAACAACCAATCAGTGGCTAACACACCTTTTTTTTTTTTTAAAGTAAAAGTAGAAATGTTTTCGTTGAAAAAGCTGTACTACTCACATTACGCATGACACCTTGGTAATATCATGGTACCAGTGGGGTAATATTTTTGATAATAAAGAGGTAATAATTATGTAATACCTTATAATTACCGCAGAGAGAGACACATTTAAAGACAGCAAAGTGGCAAAGCTATTGAGTAATATTTTAGGAACAATGCGGTAACCTGCAAAACACAGTGTTTCCAAGTCACAGCATTAAACATATAATTTGTACACTATGACCTTGAAACAAAAGGGAATGTTTGGATCATAACAGAGGATTAATTTCAGTGTTATAATGTGGTAATTGCCGGTCTTAACTTCTAAGAATATTCATGCCATGTTGAAGATATTACACTATAGTCTATAATATTGTGAAAACATCAACCTATATTACCTCATTTTTTTCAGGTTATTACCCCCATTAATGTCTCCATATTACAATTTTTAATCCAAGTGGTACACTCATACAGTATAAGCACTTTATTGTTGCAGGTTGTTACCAAAATATCACTAAATAAAGGTTCGTGTCCAGTATTACCCTTTGTTTTTGGCCCTTTATTATACTGTTGAATTTCAGCCTAATATTACCCAGATATACCTTCTGTTAAAACCAAGCTATTGCCAGAAATGAGCATTTCAAGCAAAATTAATATTTGATGATTTCTGGAACGTAGTTGATGATTATTCATTCATTACCATTGTTACCATTACTGTCGCAGCTATAAAATAATGATTTTTTTTTTTTTATCATGGCTTAGAAGTAGCTGCTGGTTAATCTGTATATGCTGTGAATAAATGTCAATTAATAAATGTATTTCATACTCATTCGTCTGTCTGATAACATAAAAATAACTCAACAAGAACAGCATTATGGTGGATTCAGCTGGATTCAAACGTGACCCATTCCTAGCTATTACCTGGTTATTACTTTTGTAATCCCACGGTATTATTTGTTACCTCTTTGTTATCAAAGCAATACCGCACCATCGCCATATTATTACCGAGCTGTAGTGTAAAATGTTAAATGTTACACAAAGCAGTGCTCAAACACGCCGAGCTGAGGTTTTATTCACGAGTAGGGCACTGCACTGCATGAGCACCTAAAGGCTGTGTCTGTTTTATTTAGTAGTGGGTCAGACCAGGTCTTGTTTTGACATGAACCCACAGGGTATAGTCAGAAATGGGGACACTAGCATAAGGACTCCTCTCAGTGGTGTCAGCTCTGTAATGGTGTGAGTTTTTTTCTGACATATCAGGGCCTTTTCATTTTCTGCAAAAATCACATCGGTGGTAATTACTGCTAACATAATCACTTTCCTGTAAGTGATAATAGTGGTCCTCTGGTTATTGAAAGTGTTATTTTATGTAGTCAAAAGGCCCACATCCAATTCAAATCACCATTCATCTGTTAATGAAAAGGATATTCAAAGCACTTTAATAATTTAATTGTATCCAATGTACGGCAATGCTCTTCATGATTATTATCACTATTAAGTTAAAATCCCAACTAGCTCATTTTATATTAAAGTTGCCGTTGTCCACATTACTTTGACAGGTAATTTCTTGTCTTTAATACAATATTAGTTTCCCATGCCCTGCAGCTTACATACATCATTTTGGCCTGTGGGAAATATGAAGCTATTAAATTCTTATTCATATTATTCTATACAAAATTGTTGAGTCATCAAGGAAATATCCGGTAGATGAATTGATAAATCTAATTTTTTCAACTCACTCTCTGCCCTAGGGCCACTGCGGCTGCCTGCAAAAGGGACCCTGGTCAAGAGCCACCGTCCCAAACTAGTAAAAGACAGCAATGCACCAAACACAATATAAACAAAAGTGTTTAAAAGGACAAGACTTCCCGCGCTATATCTTCTGAAAGTAAACACCTGTGTCTGAGGGAGCCCACAGCTCTCCTGGCCTGTTTTGACGATCAGATGTGATGAGATACACCTGAGGAGGAAGGACGGTCAAGTTAAAACAAATGCCACAGAAGACCAACAGGTGGAGCACAGAACACTCATTAATCATTCAAATTACTCTTTGTTTACAACTCGAATGTGTTTTTTTCAAGGCTCTGTTTCTGTGCACATGTCACAAAGGTCATCAGTGAACTGGATGCTGCAAAACAAAAGAGCAAAAGTTCAAACCGAAAAACCCAAGCTTCCCCTGTGAAAATAAACAGTGAATACCAATGAAGTTTGTGTTGTTTTCGAGCAACCTATGCAGCTCGACATAGTGAAATATGCGTCGCAGTGCAATATACGGTGAAATCCTTTTATGTGCTATTATTTAAGGTTACTCAAGGGGTTGTTTTTGTACGTGTCAACCGGATGGCGATGAGCGAGAGATAGCTCAGACTAATAGGCTAATTAAAAGCTGTTGCCCACATAAATGCGGTTGCTTCCTTAAGCCTGTATATACATTAAAAAACATAAATATGTCATCTCACGAGGCTGTGAAACCTGAACATCAGGTCAAAGCTTTTTAAATGCGTTCTCTTTGCTGTGAAAAACACCCATTATCGATCACAAGCTAAAACTCCATTTTTGTCTTTCTACCTTGACTATGGGGTTTAATGGCATGTGAGGTTATTTGCAGGACTAAATGACATTTCTGTCTCTCTTTCTATTTCTCTTTTATTTGCTGAGTCTGTTCACACCTCTTGGCAGTTAGAGACACTCACAATGGCTTTTGCTGTCCATTAAAGCACATCAGCCGTGGCACATGTTAATAATAAGGAATATCTCAGCATAATGTCTCCTACCGCAGGTCCTTGAGTTGTCATACTCTGACAGTCATATGCAGACTGAATTTATAGATGGGAGTTGCTTTTAGCACTATGTGCTGACACTGCTCATGAATGAAGTCACATGTCATACTACATGCAGGGTGCTACCATCAGTGCATATGTGAGGGGAATCTTTTATACATTTTTAAGAGCAGTTGTCAGGTAGTCCTCCAACTTGTCCATATCTTCTCATACGACCCATATCAGCATTTGATTCATTAGTGCCCCTACAGGCAGCAGGAGAAATTGCTTACCAACTAAACTGGTTAAGTTTAAAACAAGTTGATTATAGTGTTAGGAAAAGAGCACTATGAGGGTTAAGATAAGGATGCTACATGATGATCGAAAAAGCAAAACACACAGAGACAGTAACATTAACTTTCAGTTTGAAAGGGGAGTAAACATCAAGTATGGGCCGAAATATGAATGTGGAACTGCATATAGTGTTGAATTTTCATTGAGGATCAATTGTATGATTGTATGATGTATTTTCGGGGCAAATGAATTGAGTTTCATAATTCAGTTTATTGGAATTCAGTTCCAAACTGATCAATTTTAAATGCCACTTTAAAATTCAGTTTTGAACACAATTATTCAAGCTCAACAACTGAAATTCAAATTTAGTCAAATTCAGTTTCTGTCCATAATCAAGTTGACTGTGGCTTTGACATGGGTTTAAATGTGAGGACACAATGGCTGCACTGAATGACATGTTTATTTCAACAACTACATGAACATCGGTAGTGTCAGCAGTAAGTGAGTATCCACTGCACATGTTAACCTTGCATTCTACATTTAGAAAAGCTTTGGGGCATTTCTTTAAAACTGGCTTTTGAGCAAGACTATAGAAGTGTGGCATTAAAGTGCAAGCCAAGAGCACTGGATACTTTAATTATTGTGGTCTTTAACAAACAAAGACCTTAGTGAGCAGTAATTCTTTAGGTTCGCAGACAGGAAAAGCCTTTCACTGAGAACAGATGTGGAAACGATAGCACAGCAATTACAGTAATATGCTTACAGGGCTTTAAGCATTTTCATATTTCATAAATAAAGCAGTTTGAAGTGGCACCTCTCTGCAAACAACAACAGAGCTGCATGACAAGTTGGACAGTTGGAGGCTCAGAAAACAAAAACATAAGTTTTCTTTACATGCTGTTTTTCTTTGGGATATTTTTGAGCCAGTAGTTCTGGGTTTGTATGACAATCTTAAGTCTGCAACTTTCCATGGTTTCTTCGCAGTCTTTTGACTTAGTTTTCTGCCTGGAACAAGTTTTTGGAAGTTGGTTTTAAGACTATGAATGGGCAAGATCTGTTACATTGAACATCCACATGCCACATGCAAGTATTGGTTATTGTAATAACAGCAATAATAGCATTTCCCATAGATATATGTCTTACGAAAGCTAGAAACTTCGGGTTTTCTAATAGAGAGTCTATACTGCATTATGATTATATGCAGATGTGCTATTCTTTCCTAATGCTACATGGATTAACTAATGCCCTTTCACTGTCATATCTGCCAGACTATGAGACAGGTAATTAAGAGCATGGCAGAGTGGTGGGGAGGGTAAAGTTTCTCCACCTAATAATTTTTCATTATCTCCATGAAGCAGATATTTTTCCTGAAGTGGTGTCCTTTCTGCAACTTACTCTAACTGAAGTTCAACTGGCAAACACAAACAAATAAGTTTACAGAATACTGTTGTGACAGCTGCCTTTGACTCTGTTCTCTGCAGGAAGATTGGATTAGCATATAGAAATTAAACTACATACAGCACGTCCCATCTCCTGCCAACAGTCAAAATTGGTTTCCTTCAGTCAAATGCCTCTTAAGATGTAATATTTCCTTAACTATAACCAAGAGTTTTAGTTTCCTATAATTCACAGGAACTGCTGGATAACCATAGAGGTGGTAGTTAAAAAAGATATGGTAGCCGTTTAGATTTGTGGCATTGTTGGCGCTTGAACAATAGCGCTAAATGTCACAGGTGGTGAATGTGCCACATCCACAGGAAGAAGCCACCTTCAAAAAATAAGACATGCACCATATGGCGTCAACAGAATTGTTATGGATCTTTAGATATTGCTGGTTTATGTGCAAAATGGCCCAAAAGAAATTGTCAAATGGTTGTTTTGCATATTTTAAACTATGGTTAAATCACTGTAGACGCTCTATTTCGACACTTGGCCTGTGATTGAAAATGATTTCAGTGCATAAATCTGTCTTTTGCTTTAAACACACATTCTGGATTTAACAATTGGCAGATCAGGTACTGTGAAAGCATACACTTCCTTTGCGTTCAAAGTCTGTCCATTTCTGTCCTGTCCTTTCACACAGGGCTTCTCTTTTACTTCTCTCATATTTTTCCTCCTTCTTGCTTCCAACGCTGTGCCTTTGCTGCTTCCCCTCTGCCTTTTTCCTTTTCATGTTCTATTCTCACCCTGTGTCTATCATTTCTTTTCCTTCCACTCACTCTCTCTTGCTCCGCTCTCTTTTCTCTTGTTTCCTTTGAAGTGCTAAACAATGAGAGGACTACACTCCCTGTTAAGCTCATAGGGAAATCCAGGCTGAAACTGCACAGCACAGTGCAGCGTAGCAGAATCTTGTCCTCAAGACCACAGGGGGATGGCAAGGGGTGGAGGCAGTTTCAGAAGTACAGTCAGCATGCAGGGACTATGACAATGGCTGTGCAGAGCCTTGATCCTCCAGCCATTGCCAGACTCTGTCAGCATGGCATTGTAGATGAACAACATGAGCCATTTCTGAATAGCATGTGTCTTGCTGAACCATGAAAACGGATCATTCTTGACATGATATATGTGTATGTACCTCTGAAGGTGTAATTATAGTGACCAGGACCCTATTAACTATAATAATTGATTTCAAGCTTGTCATTAGTCCAGGGTGTTAGCATGTAGAAGGACAATCTGTCGTCCTTCCACAGTCTTTGTCTCCCTCTTCCTGTGTCTGTCCCTTGTATTTTTTTTCTTGCATGCAGTCACAGCCACATGCAGTGATGAATGCTGTTCATTACTAAAGATGGGAGTGGAAATGAAGCAAAATGAGTGCTCTGGGAAGCTATCTGTGACTAGGTCATATACTATTTCCTGCTAAAGCATCTGAGACATGTGTTTATCCACTCCCACACGCTTCCTTGAAGGTATATATCATAGTTACTCACACCATACTGAATCGCCCTCTTTTCTGTGTGTTTCTCTTTTTTCTTTTTTATTCACACACACTACATAATGCGAGTATGGTGCCCCTTGATGCATTTCCGAATTCAGTCTGCCCCACAGAATATAAGCACTATAATTAGCATTTCTTTAATGCAAGCAGATGCCCGCAGCCTCGTCAGGGTGACATTTCACATATTCATTCACACATCATAAATGATAACTTGACATTTCATTTTCTTGAATCGTGGATTTTAGTATGTTCGTCATGTGTTGACACTGCTTATGTCTCCCACTGGCTTTTTATCTGCTTATAATGAGATCTATCACAACTGTGTCCACATTGAAAAGTGAACTCTTCTATTTTCTCAGTCTGGTGACTTGTTACTGCCGGTGTATATGTGAGACGGGGTTTGTCTTTTTGTCTTTTTGTGGGTTGGTTTGTGATACAAAAATGAAGTACCTTTATGCTCATTTTGTATTCTTCTGAATGTGGCACCCCTACTGTAAGATGTGCTTTATCGATAAAGGATCCACGAATACCTGTAGTGTTATGTGCAGCACTTAGCGAAGCACGTAGAAGATGGTTTCATTCTCAGTGGAGCTCTGCAATATTGCCTATGAGCTCCTTAATTTGTTTAATTACTGTGAGGTTGTGAGCAAATCTCAAGGTCTCTGCATGCTTCTAGTACAATTGTTTTAAGTATTAAGTTCTCTGCAGGTCATATCACTCTGTTAGAAACACACTTTCATAATTGTACAGCTTAAAACATCTGTAGAGGTTTAGTTTGCATCAGTGATAATCACATTAATGCAAAGAATTGATAATTGTCTTAAATATTAAACAGTCTTAAACGTTTTACAAACACTTTATGTTGAAACCAAAACATCTTTCTACTTGTTAACTGAGTAGATGCCTTATACATATTCAACACAGTTTCACAGAAATTGCATTCTTGTATAACTAAATGGCAAATTCAATTATCTTTTGTTATTATTGTAATGGTGCCTGCTGCAAACTAAATCAATGCCTTAATATTGTTGCAACAAAACATAATTTCTCATTGAAGGATTCGCTTTTTTTTTTTTTAACATTCCTCAATAGATAATATAATAATAGGTGGGTGAGGTGGATATCAGATATGCACAAAAGTCAGGGTTTGGTTTCATTTCTGTATTAAACCAAACCCCGGTGTCTTTTCAGAACCAAGTCCTTCCAAACTTAGCCAAAAGAAGTTTAATAACAACCTGCGGGTATTTTAAATAGAGTCAGTGCTTGGTCTGTCAACAATCAACAAACACGCTTACGTCCGTGATCGACATTTTTGCCACTTAATATTAAGTGAAGAACATCCAGTAATTTTGCTGAAATAAAACATAATGCAGGTGGCATTATGTTTAGAAAAAGAAAAAAAAAAATTGGCATTTGCAATTTAGTTACATAGTCATTTCTGAGAGGATTGACCTATCGGCCATCATAAGACAGTCAGACGTGAAGGTATTGATTTCGATATAGAAACTGGAGGCAGACTTTGTAGAAATGTGTGTGAGAGGAAGTAATAAAAACTCAATTCACCCCAAGACACTGTGTTACTATTAAAGGCAGCACAAACCATGTCAAATTACACAGGCCATGCACAATCTATACTGGGAACGTACACTGTAAAATGTTCACGGGTTCATGTCACTGAAAGAAATACATTTGACGCATTTCAGTTGAATGATTTATTATATTATTGTTACTCAGATAATACAAAAGGTTTCATGCAAAATGTTTTTGTGTTTACGAAATTATTGCATGCCCCTCCTCTCTTCTTGTGTCTGTGAAGATGTTTTGAATGGTCTCTCAGAAAGAACAGAATGAATCTTGTTTATTATTTTAATCCTTTTCATTGCTTCTTAGGTCTGCATGAATGTGACTAAAGGGAGACATGAGGTTTGATCACAGGAACTCAAATCAGGTATTTTCTTTTCATTCAATCTTTTGCGTACTAATTAGTTATTGCTTTGAAAGCCTCTGTCTGTGTGTGAGATTGGTCCGTGATGTCCGTGTGCATCACTGTCCTGCCTATGTTCTATATTTGACCATTTTTGCAGTGATTCTTCTCTGGTAGACTGGAGTGGGACATCCTACAGACATACTAAATCAGACAGGAAGGACCGGTGAGGTTTTAGAGCATTGCTTTTCTATGTTTTATTGATGCCCCTTAGATGATTCACCCTGACATTTGCTGATGCTTTCTGTCTCAAGCAAATCTCTTGCCATCATAAAACTGCTTGTTCAGAGTCCACTTGGTAAATATTTAAGGGGTCCCCCATCAGTGTTGACCATTCCCTAGACACCCAGCATCCGAAGACCTGGTTGTGCTACTTCATACTACTACTACGGATTACAAACATGTACTTGAAAGTGAAAGTGTTTTTTTTTTTTTTACACAGAGCAGTAACTACACAGTCACACAACTGAGTTAGTTTCCAGAGTTTTCTTACTTGAGTCTTGGTTGCTTGTTCAATGTGTATCATACAGGGAAGTGATGACCATGATGGCCTGCATTTCCATTCATTCGAAATACTTTAACGTAGTTAACGTAGAAAAATAGATGGGCTCCTCTGTCATGAAGGAGTCAAAACACGCTTGATTGGTTGTTTCCAACAGCGCTGAGAGATTATTTAGAGGTTAATCTCACATTAAACTGCTGTCTGTCTTGGGAGGTAGATTCTTCAGTTGACAAGCCCCTCACCTATGACCCTTCATCTCATATTGTTTGTATGAGAATCCTTATTAAGGGAGACAGTGGTTGCCGTTTGCCTTTTTGTTGCCTAAACAACTGAACCAGCAGCGCATTTGACACAATTTCTGCAGTTTGATTTGTTAAGGAGGTTGATTCAACCTGAAGCAGGTGATTCGGTAGGAACTGTTGGTGACTACGCTTTGGAAAGCAAACATTTTTGTACCAGGTTAAACAATTCATTCATTTATTCATTTATTCCGTCATTCATTCATTGTAAAACAAAATAATGTGAGGACACTGTGAAGACTCTACGCTTGACTTCTCGCCAGGTTTTTAAGAGCTGTGCTGTAGCAAATGTTGGTGCCATTTAAAAACCAGGTCCTAATAACTGCAGGTTTTAAATTTCATCCCTTAAACTACCTTTGAGCCAGATGCAAAAACAAAATAATTCTCATATGTTGATAGTTTGATTCTCTCCCTTTCTCATTCTCTTTCTGCCTCACTTCACACTTCTCGCTGTGTTCTTTATTCAGCCTTCTCCTGCTGTTCCTTTGTTGTGTAAATAGGGAAAAGTCTGATGTTTAATTTAGGATTTTGTCCATACCTTTGAAGGTAGTGAACCCGCTAAAATTGAACACGTACACATACATGGACACAGATTTGCTAGGAACATATACATGGGTATGCTGAACTTGTATCATGAGTTACAGGAGAAGTAAGGACAAGAATAGGATGGGTTAAATAAGGAGACAGTGGTGCAGGAAGTGGAGCATTTACAGCGTATGGGCAATACGCTGGACAACGTGACAGAATAAGAGGGAGTGCAGACGGCACTGACAAGGTTCAGACGGCTAGAGTCACATACAGCATGTGAGGCCGAGCACAGGCACAGACAACGTGGCTTAAGACGGGGGATTGGGATCAGAGGTTGGATCTACAGGGCAGCCCAAATGAAATTACAGCTGCCGTTGTGTTGGCCTGTATTCAACCAGCGTTGTTCTCAAAACACATTCCTAACAGCGGGATTTCAATATTTGTTTGTGCTTTTCAAAACAATCCAGATTTTCAACCTTGTTGCCTAGAAATTAGTGAAACTGCAGTTACATTCTTCTAAGGCCCTGTTCAGCTCTAATTCAAGGTCTGAGCACACTCAGAACGCATTCCTATGCAATCAATCAGAACACACCCGGAGGTGGTCTGTGGTCATTTGTCCATATTCTCTACCAGTCTGAACAGGTATATGTCCTGGGATGCGTTGAAGGACTGAATACTCAGCTGACAGGCTCTATGTTGCCAACAGTGTTTTAAAGATGTAATGATGAAATTTTCAAAAAGCCCACAAACATCTATCATGAGATGCTCACCTGAACAACACTTCACCTTCCACCTCCTTTTTTTCTCTGTGAGGAAATAGAATATCCACAGTTCACATTTCTAGTAGAAATTCAAAAACATGTTTTCAGTGCTTGAAGATTCAATCTTTGCTAAATCATACACTATGCAAGAGAGCTAATAAACACAAATAGAATGATCAAAGTTGTCATATCGATATTTAAGGTGTATTGATTAATTGTCATCTGACGCAGTGAGTAATGGGAAGAAAACACTCCACCTTTAAAGCTGCCACCGGTAGCCCTTGGGCAGCACAGTTAATTAAATCTGCAGAGAAACATTACAAATCCAGTCTGTCCAACTTGAAATGAATACATGGGCTATGTTTTAGGCTATAGATGTTTATTTACATATCGAGCAGGGAAATCAGATCCCATCAGAGGTGATCACTCAAGACACACCTGGAGATGCTTTCTAACGCCAGGTGTGAACAGGTACACTTACAGCTGGACACGTGTATTCGGATTTCCCAGGACGGATGCTAATGCATTTTTATTACAGATTCAGAAGTGGTGGGCGGTGGGCGTACAAAGCACAGAGCTTTGACGAGTGAGTTCACACTGTAAATGGTTAGGTTTAGGTTTGGGCAGAAGAAACATTTTGTTTGGGTAAAGATTGTGGTGTTGTTATTAATAAATTGACAATGTGACATTGCAACCCAGTCAGTCCAATTAGTGTTCTGCTCTGCAAATCTTTGGCCTGGAGGTGGTTCAGAACCTTCAGGACTTCGCCAAAATAGACAGGCATTCACTCGCGTAGGTTGGCAATAAAAGTACTTTGGTTCGGACTTTTAAAATCTTTTCCAAACCCATAAATATCATTCAGTTACATATGAATGTAATATCTGACAGACAAAAGCCACTTAAGTGGTTAAAAAACTATAACGTGAATATACATGTATTTAGAAATGTTGATATGAAACGTATTTTTTAAATTCAGAAATGTTAGGTGGTTTGCAGAAACTTTTGATGGCAGCATTTTTTTTCTGGTAGTTGGGTTGGACATTGTGTGTCATTTTTCACTTTGAATAATTCATTCTGTATATTAGTAGTGTTATAGTCACAATCCAAATTCACAGTGAACAAGACTGGGTTGGCAGTCCTGTTGATGAGAAACAAACAAAACACGTTGCTTGTGAATAATTTAATTGTAATAGTCTTTTTGCCAGTCAGTTAATTAAATATTCAAATAGTCAAATAATTGAATAATGCAGGTGGGATTATATATAAACAGAAACCGGGTTGCAGATTCCTGAAGTGTTAAGGTCTGTTAAGGCGACAAAATGTAACTATAATACTATAATACAGCAAGAGTGAGTGGATTGATAACGAAGTACATCATAGTGACTGGTTTGATAAAAAAAAAACATGATAGATTAATTAGCTGGATTTCAAAAGTACTGACCATAGACTTTATAAAAAAGATGGACGTCGTGACACTGTTGCCTGCCACTGTGTAAAAATGAAGCCAAGACCTATCGAGTCACTTTAGCTTCAAATGTCAATGGCTCTCACGACGTCCATTGTACAGTCTATGGTATTTACACACTGATTCTGGTGCAGAAATAGTCTGGTATCAAACTGGAACCAGGTTTTATGGTGGAGGTCATTTTACCTGTTAGGAAACAGATTTTGTCCTTCCTCTCTTCACTACATTACAGAGGAGTTCAATCAGGCAATGTTTTTTTGTTTTTTTTGGATACAAATCAAAGAAACTTTGGCTTCATCTCATGATTAATTACATTTGTCATTGTTGTCTTTTGGAGTCCCTGCCCTTTTACGGGATTTCTATCAGTATAGTGGAGAGAAACAAAAGCGGGCCTTTGAGACAATCCAATCCAATGCGGTTCTACAGCTTTACTGTAACACTAATATAATCTCCCTCATCACTCAAGCCCCAAATGCATTTCCCTGAAAAAACAGTAATCAGTGCATGGTTTCCTCTCTATGGTATATCACATCCCTTAATGGGATGTTTAAAACTGTGGCATGTTTATGACTGTTGTTCCCTTCATCTCCAATTTCATTCTGATGTTTCCAGGAGACAGAACACAAATATCAATTCAGGGAGTCAGCTCCGCCAAGGCGTTTGTCTGTCTGTTAGAAGTCTAGAGTCTACAATTTTTGATAAATCGTCCTGATTTTTTTTTTGTGTGTGAGTTCCAGACGATATGTACAGTAGTCAACAGCGATGTATGTCTGTCAGTTTGAGAGAAAGTCATAGTTTCTCATAAAGATAGTAAATTAACATCTAGTTTTGTGTGAAATGGCTCATGTGATACATGTCACCAACACCAGAAGGACCATCACAAAGTGTTCAAAGAGGTGAAAGTGTGATCACGTTAAGAGCTGCAGAGACTTCGGTGACGCTGGGCAGCTTGTGGAGAGACAAACTTAGGATGTCAAGTCTTTCTAATTATGTATTTTCACAGTCTTATTCTTGGAATTTGGAAGGAAACAAGTGTATGAAAAAAAAGGCAGTTCAGTAATATTTGTGTATAGAAAAATAGAAGTGTGTGGAGGAGTAGTCTCCAGTGTGTCAAGAAAAGTTGGCCAGGATTTTTGGATCACAATTTGACAATTAAAATTAATTTCTGGGTTGAACCTATTATTAAAAGGTTATGAAATTATGACTACTTACCCTTTTATTAATAGGCTTTAAAATGCAATGAGTTTACAACAGGGTTGGTGTTGTTCGCAGCTTTCAGGTTTGCAGAAAAAAGCACTGGTTGCTTGTTTATAACAGATAATAGTTTATAGCAACTAATATCCTAGTTCCTTTGTCCTTTTGCACTTGCATTAACCTTGAATCAGCAAATACTAGAGCTTTCAAAATTAACACATTCATTTTATGATTCATTTTAAAATTGAATGAAATTAATGCAATCTTGTTTACTTCCTGTGCCTGCTGACCTGTGTTGGACAGCGTTACTTTCGGGTTGCGTGAAGGGTTAGGTGTATTTATTTGTTTCTCAGAACAGTAATGCCTTGAAAGAATGGGAGAGTAGCCTCTTATTTCTCTGATTCACTCCTTTCTTCTCGCGACTGGTGCTCTGTCTCTTTTAGCTCTGCTCGAGCACAGTGGAGAAATACAGACTGGGTAGAGCCTGCGATCTGAAATAAATCATGAGTAACTTACGTGATTCCACTGCAATACATGGATGTAAAAGTAGCTGAAAGCAACACGTGTCGAGGCACTTCTGCTGATGGTCACATGATTGGTACCTGATCATGACTGGTCTGATTTAATAACTGACTGAAAGCCCAGTATTTTTGAGTGAAATAGAGTGGAAAATATTCATCATTTTGAACTCTCAGCAGTATAAAATATATGTTTCAAGCTGACAGTTTTAGACGACCTTCACGGTTTTATAGTAAATTGTAGTTCACAGGAACATTCTACACTTACAAGCTTCAAACTTAGGAAGAAAATATGTAATTAATCACGATTACTTACAGCTAATTGTGTGATTAATTAGTAACTTCTTTTAAGCAATTGACAGCCTTAGTAAATACAGTCGTTACTCTTAGACTACGGTTATTTGAACACAGCCACATTGTCATTCTGCTGCCGTTACTGCAGCTACTTGCAGCTCTCCAGTTCAGAGCAGTTATCATTCATAAGGTGATTCACCAACTTGTTGACAGCTCACAGTTCAAACATCAGATGCAGGAAGATGCAGGACAATCGTGATGTTGCTGCCTCTTTTAAAATAGATGCATTTTGTACATTTGTTTTTATTTTCTCTTCCACAAGCCACTAACAGTGATCAGCATTGCTGGCAAAAGTGACAGAAGTAATTTTTTTCCCCCAAGTAGCTATGTATATAGATGTGTTTTTTTTTCTTTATTTCCACAAATTAAGAACACATTTTTCACGCCCATGCACACAAAAATCAACCCATTATTCTTCATCTTGAATGATAGAAATGTATCTGCGGTGGTTATTCATTAAGTTGCACAAGGTGACAGGGGATATTCAGGAACCGGAGATTCTGACAAGTAATAAAATGGAATTCTTGCTGCTAAGCCCAAAGCTGTGATTAGGGGCCAGATTCTAATGCACTTCATTTGCTGCTCATCTGACAGCTGTCTGTCCCCAGTCGTCGCGTATAGTGTATATGCTGCATGTAGTAACAATGGAATTCTTGAAAATGGGCTCACTTTCTTGCTATCATTTCCAATCTCTGCCACATCACCTCTGCCTGAACGTGGGCCACGGCTTTGCAAATGTCTGAAATTAGAGAAAGCAGAAAAGAACAGAACTAGGAAATGAACATGTAGCTGCCACTTGCGGTAACTGTCAGTGGAAATGACAGAATGGTTTTAAAGATGATGTGTGTGTTTCTTATAGGCAGCGCTATTATGCTGGTGAAAATAAAACTGAGTAAAATCTACACTGAGTACATTCTAAACTAAGCACATTTGGCTTAGAGGAATACAGATACTGTGATGTTTTTAAAGGGTAACATTTGTGTAAGATTTAGGGGAATTTAGGAGGGTGTAATTGCAGAAATTCAACATTAAAATTAATTGTTTCCATTCATGTTTTCATTAGTGTATAATCACATGACCTTAGAATTAAACATTTATATCTACAGAAGGAGCAGGCCGCCTCTCCAGACTTTTGCATTTTTTTGTGGCCACCATAGTGGAGGGGGATGGGGGTATTCAGTTGGTTGCCACTAAAGATTACACATTGAACTTGTACATTGGACTTTTTGTGGGGTTTTTTTCTTAATATATGCAGCAACGGTGACAGATTCAGCTGTCTGCATAGTGGCCGTAGAGGTCAAGGACGTTTTTCAGAGCGAGGAACTTTGAAAGCTTTTGTTTTCCCTCTGTTTCTCTGTGTCTCACACTACTTTTTTTTATATATATTAGCCTCATCTTATCTCCCATTAGCATCTATGTCCTTTATCTCTCACATCTTATCTGCAGTGCCAGACACAAGGAATAGCAATTCAAAAGCAAGACATAAAGAGATTCACAGCACTAGGGACAAGGAGAGAGAGCATAAGACACGGAACAAATTCAATGGCTTTTGTAGGTGCCATTAAGCTCTGTATTTACCAAAACTTTTAGAAAAAGAGGTTTCTGTATGTGTCACTTCCCCTATTGTTGCGCAGTAGATACAAACTGCGCCATTAAATATTCATCATGTAATAATGTTCAGGCAAGTATAGCCACAGAGTGTCTCAAAGCATATATGAAATACCTTGCTGTCATGTTACAAAATGTTTCGAATAGTGATTTGCTTTAAATGCAGGGACTTGTCTGGGCTTCTTCCACTTTCCTTTGGTAAAAGTGTGCTTTCACTACCTTGTGTATCAGTTTGTACAGTAATAAATACTCTCTTGTCTCTGTGTGCTACCTCTGACAACTATTAGTGTCTATTTGTGTCTTTGCAAAGTGCTTATTTTTGCGCTTAATTGTTCTCAGTTGGTGTAAAGTGTCAAGTTTTGACAGATAATAAGTTCCCTTTTTGGGCTTGTCCAGTTTCAAAGATGCTGTTCTTCTGTCTGAGAAGTCAACTTCTCTTGTAGGTGCTAATGGAGTCTCTAGAGGTCTGGTTGCCCCTGGTCGTAAAAGTAATAACCTGTGGTAGCTGTCAAAAGAGCTCTCTCCCCAAGGTTGCCAAGGTGCACTCCGAAGAGAAGAAGAATAGGCAGGAAGGGAGGGAGGGGGAAACAGTAAGAAGGAACATTTTCATTACAGCCCTCGGTGTTGGTTTCTAAAGCTGCTGGAATTCCTAGTCACAGATCAGGTGCCACTGCACTGGCCCCAATGTGTTCCACTTAGCTTCTTCTACAATAAGCCCATGTGACACCTTATGAGTATCTGTTTCACACAGCTTTAGAAAGAGAATTACAAATTATGAAAAAATTACCTTTATTCATCATTAATGGACGATAGATTAATGTGAGACGTGCACACCTTGTTTATGAATGAGCTCAAGGCAGCTTCTGTTTTGGTCGTGTTGCTCATGCTCTTTTCGTTTTTGTTTTTTTTTTCTTTTTTGGGGAAAGGAACACCATGATGTACCTTTCCATGTCTATACATCCTGTTGCGCCACTCAAGGATTTACCACACTAAAAGCTTTTTCACACTGAGAATGATTTCTCATGCAGAAAGCTCAGACAGCAATAAAATATAAATTGACTCAATGCTTGCACTATAAATGCTTACACAGTGGCTCAGATCTGGGAGCAGTTAGATATTTAACATAATTATACAGTTTCTACTCAACTGAATAGGACACTGTTAGATTAGCTTTTGGATGAAAATTCACATTCCTGTGTAGCATATTTCCCACCCCAATACAGGGCAGGAAAACACCACATCATGGTGTTTTGAAGAAACTATTTGTAGTTATTTTTAAATCCATTCCCTGTCCATTTAAGCCCATGGATATTCCATCCTAAACTGGTGAGTCAGCTGCTTTGCTCTAGCCCTAACCCCTCTTTTCATTTTATTTGGCTAGTCTTCCTGCACATATACGAATTTGTGTTAGGGCAAGTTGTAAACATGTACAGTGTTTGAGTTCACCTAAAATCGGTTACCTGTTGTTGTCATGTTTTCAGATCACTGCCTTTCATCAGATATCAGTTTCCTGTAATGCCTACTATTTCTGCAATTCTCTCTCTATTGCTTGTCCATTTTTTTTGACCTCTCACTCTCCCTTTGGGGCTTTTGCTCACTTTTCTGATCTCCTGACCTTCTATCTTTTTTCTTTTGTCGCTTTTTCTTGTTGACTTGCTTTCTCTGACTTCCGTCCCTTTCCCTCTTGCTTGCCCACTGTCACAGTGGCTCTGACCTCTCAATATCACCCAAGCTGTCAGTACCAAACTATGAATGTCCCTTGACACTTATTTGACTCAGACACCCTTCGGCATTTCCATTTGCACAGAGCCAATTTCAATTTTTATAGTGGTTGGTGGGGGCTAGTGTAAAGCCTGCAGTCAAAATAAGCGAAAGCTGAAGACAGTAGAAACAAGGGCCCTAAGCATAGTGATGTGTGTTTTTGTGTGCACTCTCACTGTGGTGTGTGTGTCTTTGTTTGTTTCCTTGAGAGAGGTGGCTCACTCATCCATGGAGGCTATCTAAACCCCCCTTTGGCAATCGCACCATTTCGACCTAACTATCCGCAATCCCTTTAATAGCTTGAAAACAAGTTGAAAAAAAATGTTAAAGGCATTTGTGTTAACTCTTGTTACATACTTATCAATCTACTTCATTATCATTAGAGACTGTTAACGTGTGCTAATGAAGACTTATTGCAGTTTAGTACTGTGTGGTGCTGGTGTGCTGCTGAGCAGGCTGTCTTTCAGACCATGGACAGCTCCAGATACTTCACTCAGTGTGGGAGGCAGCCCACATCAGTGTGAAAGTGGGTGGCTGACAATCTCACACACAAACTCACCAATCAAGTATGCAAAAGTGTCACATTTAGTCAGAATGCTGCAGAAATGAAAACGAATTATAATTCCTTCATCTCCATTTGCAAGGTAAAGTTTAAAATTACACCTCTAAAATCACAGTGGTGCCTTTTGAATGAATGCAGTACAATGCTCTTACAAAGGACACTTCACGTGACGTGGGCAGACAGTGAGAAATCTTTACCTTTTTTATTTTTTGTTTATCCTATTAGATTGATAAAATCCGCTTTTATATTCCTTTAGTAAGTGATTCACGGCTTATTTAATTTTCTATTTATTGCTGTTTAATTATAAGGTTAAGGCTTGAGCATCTCAGCTGTTTTGCATTCCTAAGACTTCTGAGGATATATACACTCTCCCAAGGGATTTCCTACACGAAGCTCATAGGCAGAGGATTTCAGAGCTGAACAGCTGAGTGCCTGCATAGTCCAGGAAAATGGTGCTTCACTGTGTAAAATTGTTCAGTTTGTCTTGTTTGAAAAGATCACATTCTAGATGAATCATGCCCATTAAATTATTTGCTCTTGACTTTTCTTTATCAAGACACTCGTGTTGCTTTTAACAATATGTTTGTACACTTCACCTTAAATCCGCAAATCAATATAAAAAATATTTTACAAAGTAGGCTTCCAAGGAACTGTGGTTTAACTGAGTATGACAGTTCTCAGAGATGTAAGCGTCTGAATTATTTACTGTGTGACTGAGTCAATGAACTATAGGAGAAGCATACGCAGGAGAAGCTTTGTATTCACTTTAATGTCCATGTTGAGAGTAATTTTACCTTAAAAGTTTCCTCTTGGAAAACAAGTCATGAAGCCAGGTAAAAAAAACGAGAATGAACAAGTAGTTGCTTTTGAGCACAGTCCTGATGAATACAAGAAAAGAAGCCATTGATGATGAACAGATAAACTGTTGCCGGCTGTCACTGCTGGAAGTTTACAACTGCAAGGCAAAATCTGTTTTTGAGCTTTACAGAAGCGTCTGATATAGTCCCGTACTAGTGCAACATCGTTAATAGGAATTATTTTTCCCTGCAGATGACTTGCCTGCTTGGTGAGTGAACCCTCAAGTGAATACAAATAAGCAGTGTGCATCATTCATAAAAGGGACCCTCAGGCTTGCTTGGTTGTACATGAGACACTGATACAGCTCTGAGCATTCTCAAAGGAATAAGCAGCACCCCTACGTCAACTTTACAGCTTTTGGTTGAGTAGAAAAGGATTTTATAAAAGGAAAACTTCTCAAGTTTTCATTTAATTATGAAAAGCTCGTCCAACCCAAGCAACAGAAATTGATTCTTTCTAATACAAAAAGGATTGTTGCCTATATTACTTTCAGTGATTGAAAATAATATGTACATACAAACACACTCGCATTCAAACACATACTATTCAGATTCACCAACCTGGATATGTTTATGTCAGCTTGGTGATTTCTGACTAAGAGGGCTTCATTGGGGCTCTGAGACGAGACTTCTTCTCAAGAGCTGCATATCCCTTAATCATCCTTTTCTGTGAAGTGTCTACACTCCTGCCTGAACCCTGGCCCCGTGTTTCCACTGTAGTAACAGAGACGAGATGAGAGGGAGAATTAGTACTGTGGCAACGGCTGATCATTAGAGAGCTTTTGCCCAAAGCCTTTCTCCTAGCAAAAACAAGCTGGGCCAAGTGGAGGTAGTGATGACTTAACCTGGATTAATTCTTCACGCTCATCCACGGCCTGTACATTCCAGTGACAGAGCTATTGAACTCATTTTAGGTGGCATTTCCGTGAATGATGGATACGCTAAATATGCAATTATCTTGTCGTGTCTTGTGTTGTAATGATGGATCTGAAGTGTCATTTAAACATGGGGAGCGTGTCTTTGAAATTTTAAATCACCCAACACTAATGAAATAAATAAAATACAGCTTCTGTCATGAAGGTAGTTGCTACCTGTGCCAGTCTTGAACGTAACCTGATGCAGTACATGTTCTAATGAGCCTGTAGTTCTTGCACATGGTGAGTCGTGTCTGAGCGCAGTCATTCAACAAATACAGCTAATGAGATGTTAAAGCTAAATCGACTTTTGACATTATTCATAATGCATTTTCAAAGGTCAAATATTTATACCTAAGCTTATGCAGTTCAGTGATATGATAGCAGCTCCACTCACAATATACTATATTGATGATGGATTTAAAAAGGCATATTTAATTTACGTGGCTTAAATCGCAATATTCTTTCTTGCACATATTTGGAACTTAAGTAATATGAATTTCTGTGGTTGTTCATACAAATACATCTGACCCTCGGGAAAGGCAATTTTATATTGTCAGAAATCTTTACTGCTGCTTACGTGTCTTTGTGAACAAGACCACCAGGTGTGTTTCCTGCCTAGCTGTTGTTTGACTGAATATTCCCTGCAACCTTTAGTTGGGAATTATTCAGCACAGCAGCTAATTAGAGCATATTGATGGAGTCGTTTTGTTGTCGGTTAAGATGGGGGGGTGGG
>JAPQRN010000008.1:18328842-18346564 GCA_037367275.1 Coranthus polyacanthus | reverse complement strand
CAAAGTGACAGGTGAATCATAGTTAACTGCCTCCAGTGGCATTATTTCTTAGCTCCACTTCAATCGTGCAGACAGATGAGGCTAATGGATTTAACTCTGCAATAATTGACAGCTAACAGTTAATAACTTGAGTTGACCTTCAGTCACAAACTGCAGGTTCACTGTGTTGTGAAAGGGATATTTCAGGCTATAATAATTTATGGATTAGTTTGACCTTCATGAGTTTGGTGAGTTTTTTTTTTTGTTGTTGTTTATCACACTGGCGCGGTTGTGATATTCCGTTGAATATAATCTGTCTCAGGGATATATACCTGAGAGGGTCAGGTGCGTCTCTGGCAGATATGGAGGGAGGGAGGGAGGAGGGGCATTGGAGCTTTAGCCCGGCTCACCTTTACTGACCGGTGTAATAAGATTACCTGCTTCACACGTCATGACTACAGAGAGAGAGAGAGGAGAAGGGAGAGGGGGGGGGAGAGAGAGAGAGAGACCCGAGCACGAGCTGCTTCACGCGTTTTCCTCGCATTAGACCCACGATACGGCTCTCAGATGAAGTGTTGCCGTCTGCTGCGTCGGGGCTAAGACACTGGGGTAGTCGACTGCCGATGTGCCCGTTTGAGGAGGCTGTAGCTGCCCAGCCAGCCGGTATCTGTGGCTCCTCTGCCCGTGTAAAAAAAAGGATTTACGTTGACAGCTTCTGGAGCAAAAACATGGTAAAACGTTATGTGTGTTTTTTTTGTTTGTTTGTTTTGTTTTGTTTGTTTGTTATGTTTTTAGCGCGTTAATTGGGCACGGGCGTCGCGATACGCGCGCAAAGCCCAATTAATGCCGGGGGAGATGTGCAATTGTCTTTTTAACTATGAATTAGTTGTTTGTACGGGTTGTTCGTATGGCCAATATTTTCGCCGTATCATGTAGATTCCCCGCTGTGAAATGAGTAATCCATTAAATCGTACAGTGTTCACCTCAACTCTGCCCTGATCTGTGCCGCTAATCTGTTGAGGGTGAAGTTTTCAAACACAAGACGGAGCGCATCAGCCTTCACTTTGGATTATTTGAGGATGATATCCCATTATCCATCTGTGGATAACTGTAAAATTCAGTTAGGTTTGAATAGACCGTGCAGAGGGAAAGGCTGACTGCGGTCGTTTTACATTTATTTATTTATTTTTTCAATAGAGCACAGAAAGTAATTACTAATTTTTGAAACCTCAGTGCCTCCTTCTTGGATCTGAGCATTGACAGCTGCATTTTATTAGAAGACTTTTGCATCTTGTCTCATATGCATATCAATAACTTTACTTTATCGAGGACACGCAATTGGCATGCAATAACTTCCCCTGTAAGTATGAGGAATGTTGCGCTGCAGGAGGTAATGCATGCTCTTTCAAAACTTCCCATTCACATTCACTCGGTTACTTAAAAACATGCAATGATGCTAATTTCTTTAAACCTTTCTTTAAATAGGCGCTCTTTTCGAATTTAGTAGCCTTTTCTTGGCCAAAGTGAACTGGGCTGTTAAATTTTAAGTGGAGGTGTAGTACAGTATATGGTGTATGGTTATAGTTTTTTTTTTTTTTATGTCATTGTTGCTCAGGCCAAGTTGAAATGCTCTAGCAGTCCTATTTTACATGGATTATTTTGATCCTGTTTCATAGCACGAAAAGCAGAGTAATCAGTGTCAATGATGTCTTTGTGATTTTTGCATATTGTGCATTGAGGCTCAATTGGCTTTCTGGGGCATGTTAATAAAATGTTCAGTGTGTAATATTTAGTGGTGAAATTCTAGATTGTAACTGACTGAATACCCCTCCCTCACCATTCCATGACAGCGGCAGCAAAAAAAAACCAACATAAAAAGACCTTGTTAGACATAGTTTTTTCCTTTTTTTCAGGGTTGTTTAGTTAAGGGGATAGATATTACCTCTGGTCCACACTCAAACATACCAGGTGATAGTGATGCGCCTTAACACTGGAAGCCACCTGCTATAAAAGGGAAAAAGGAGTCAGTGTGTTCTGAGCTAGAAACATGGTGGTGCGCCATGGTAAACTCCTTTGTAGATATAAATGGCCCGTTCGAATGTCACAAAACCAAAACGATTTTTATTTTTGTCTGGTTATACAATAATGAAAACATAATTAGGATTATTCTGTTCCATTTTTGCAATTACATCCTCCTAAATCCCCCTAAAATCTTACACAATGGAACTTTAAGTTGCCTACAGCTATAAACAATATTTGAAAATTAGATGCACTTACTGTATAATGTTCTCGTAGTCTTTGTGAACATCTTAATCAGCAGGACTAAACTGCAGACATTACAAACTGCATTTAAATAAGGCAGCAGAGAGACACAGGGAGTGTCCCACTGGAGACATGGACGATATCCAAAGATATGAAGTGAGAAACAGGAAATATGTTCTAGCAAGTTGCACTGTGCTTTGAAATGGAGATTTCCTATTGCTCATTTTATATCTATGATGACACCATATTAGGGCCACAGTCTGAAAGAGTGAAACTGGGGAGGGGGGGTTACAACAAAATGTGCATATTTGATGTTGCAGAACTCTTTTGCCAGCGGCTTAAACAAATTATCTGACAGTTTGTACTTGACGTTGGCAATATAGTCATTGAATACATCCCACACAGAACAAGCTGCGATGCATCATATATATCAGAGACATCGACCAGCCCTACTTGCATGATTTATAGTAATTAGTAAGTATTATTAAAGTAGGCTGGCTCAAATATGCACATTTTGTCTGGTCTAACATTAAAAGAGTTGCATATACTACAAGTGCTGCCGGAGTTTTGACCTGCTATCAGTTTTTTCTTTCTCCACGCACCTTGGAAGCAGGTGAAGTTGTGCCAGAAACTCCTGCTTTGTTTCCGAGTATCTTCACTAAGAAGCAATGCGGTGAGCAGTTAGACGTGCACCTGCATGTTAAGCTTTTGTCTCCAATCCACATGTTCATGCCATTGTTTTGGTTTTTTTGCAAACCTTGGCATTTAGCTTGTCACTGTAGTTTTTCTTTTTGGACGGAGGTTATGAAATAAAGGCTCATTAGTTCCCTGAGATGAGCAGTATATTGTTCTGTGAGTGGGTTTATGTCTTGTTTTCTACAAATAGTTCCACGTGTACACTTTAGATGGTAGATTTGTAGCTCATGATTAGAGGGAAAACTGCCTGTCTGATAGGGAATATCATATAGAACAGTGGTTTTTGGTCATGTATGACTGTCTTTTGGTACCTCGACGTCAGGTGTTAAATTAACAATCACTTATTTTTTTCTAATTGGTATCTCCTTTGAATGTTTAGAAAAATGACTATATCACAACACATCATCAATAATGATAAATGAATAAATTAAACTCTGATTCTATGTAGTTTTGCTTAGTGTATTTATTTATTATTATTATTATATTTATCAGTATATATAAAATACAAGTACGTATCCAGGCACTGAAAACAGTTAAGATCATATGGACAAAAACCATAATATAAAATTCAGGTTGATATCATGATAAAAAGCTGCATCTGTGTCTGATGAGTAGATGTGCGGTGATTAATTGATTCATTGTTTTGTTGATTGAAAGAAATTCAGCTACTATTTTGATAATCATTTAGTTACCATTACACATGCAACCATTTGCTGATTCCAGCTTCTCCAAAGTTGGAGAGTCAGGGAAATATTGGTGTTTTGGACTGTTGAAATAAGCACTTTGAAGACGAAGGACTTTTTGCATTTCGTTTTTTTAGCATTAAATGATGCAAAGTAAGCAGTAAAATGCCAGTCTGAGGTATTTGCTCATGCTTCAGTACAGACAGTTTTTTTTTGGGAGCCATATCTCGTGGCCATCAGAGGAATTGCGTCTTAAGGCTCTTACGCACTGGCTTCTTTCAACTGTGTTGGTTGCAGCTTGATTGATAGCAGGTCTTTACAGCATGTGTGAGTTTCAGGACTGGTAAAAGATGCAGTCTATACCATTTTTATTGTCATGATGGAAGGCAGGAAGCTCAAGGCTTCTTCTCTTTAAGTATTAATAGGGTGAACTAAAGAGGTTATAAAATACTCGGGTAACTGAGGTGAACCAGAGGGGATATATTAGGCAGTGGTGAATTATCCTTAAAAGTAATGGAGTGTCTTGTTCTTACCAAAGGATGGAGAGGGAAGCCTGCAGGGTGCATACAGGTGGATGTGCAAATGAGACTAATCATTCCACTGGGTGGTCAACCTCAGCTTAATCTGCTTCTACTATAGATGAAGTAGCTTGTTAGAAGGCTGGATGGCTTTCCATGTTATTTCTTAATATTAAAATGCATATAACTCAAGGCACCGTATGCTGTGATTGCTTTAGGTGACTAGTTTGCATTCATTTAGTCATCTTTACATGCATTCACACCAGGCATATGTGGGAGTGAGTGATAAAACAGTAATTAACAAGGGCTGCAACACTCATCACCGACTAATGATCTAATCTTGTCTGTTGCATGAGTGCTTTTCATAAAATGCATTATGGCGATATAACAAATGAGACTGCAGTGAAGTTGCAAATGAGATCGAGCTACTGTTTTCTGCTAAAATGTGTGACATAAGATAATACCTTTTAAATCTGTACCCACGCCTAATACTATGACAGATATTATAGAAGGCATTTTGAAGTGCCAACATGATAAAAGGGATTCCTCATCGGTGATGTTCATGTGTGGAAAGATATTGCCCTTGCTACATCAGTATCCTTTAAAAAGCATAAAAAGTCAGGCAAGACTAGGAGGTCAAGGAAATGTTTATTTGAATGGTCAGAGAAGCACTGTGAGTCAGTCTTAGGGTATCAAAAAATATGTTCTTTGGAATTTTCAGGTTTCACAGAGTGAAGAAACAGGATGAGTTATTAAAATAGGATTTAGTGGAAAGATAAAGAATATTTTCCCCACAGTGCATTACTATCATAACTTACTTATCATTCAGCAAATATGACTTTATTCATATGCACAATGGACACCTCGGGGTAACCATTTCAATATTATTTGATAAGAGACTCGTGGGTAGCGATGCTTGAAATGATTTGGGTCCATGTGCATATAGTGAAAGGAAGGGGAAACAGGAGGGATTGTGAAATACTTTTTTTTCCTTCTCACCTTCCTCTCCCCCTCCACCCAGTGTTTCAATTTCCAGTGATGTTCCTTTGCAGATTCAGGGGAGGTGCTGTGGGTTGCAAGCCTGTGTTATGATTTACCGCCTTCTCCCTCCTGTTTCCATGTGGGGAAGGGCAGGTACTGCACAGCACGAACACCATTATCAGATCAGCAGCTCACTGTCAGATATCACACACAGTAAACTCTCTGTTCCATCTCCACCACATGTAGTGGAATCTGAACCATCAGATCAGAACCACAAAAGGCTACAATGAGCATGAAAATGAGTGTGATATTAGAGACTGATGGAACAACTGGTTTTGACGCAGAGAATGGTTGTCATTAGTGTTGAAGTATTTGAAGACATCTATTTTAAAATATTCATACAGTCCTTGAGTGATAGCTCTGTCACATCTCACACTCGAGCTTGAAATTGTCTCTGTCTTCATCTGTAGCATCATTTAGTGCTGTTTCTCATTGTTATTTCTGCCCCAGCTTTCCCATATTGCTGACAATTATGGATTTGTCTAAGCTTTAATCAGTCAGATCAAGCAAATGTCACACTTTATATGTGTTAACCCCTAAGCAATGTCATGTGTAGCAAAGCCAACTCAACTTCATATTCCATTCCACGTCTCCTAGCATTTCATATTCACACAATTGTTTGAAGTCCAGATAAGGGAAATAACACTAGAATATAGTCAGATTACTGTAGGATCAGCATAAAAATCAAGCATACAGGAGATAGAAGTACTGCCAACCAATATTAATAATGGCAATGAGACGTGGGATTTAGCACTTTCAGATCACATAATTTCACTCACTGTTCAGCATCAGTTTAGTTGTGTTTTATCGACTGTTTCCTGTCTTCATATCTGATATTTATAGACAAAGAAAAATAAGTTGCATTTCACCCAGTGCTATGGTGAAGCTATGAAATGTATCTGAAAGGGAAATTTAGGGCATTTGCATTATTTATTTGTTTATTGTGACTTTAGTCAGATTGGGCGTGTTCCAGCTGAGAGCTGTTAACTAGAGGGTGCCTGGCATTACATCTGTGGTGCCTGTCACCACTGCAAAAATCCCCCTGAGCAAAGCTGTGGTGGTCTGCAAAAGAGGCAGCACTATGCAGAACTTTGTGAAACTCAGCCTCAGTGCAAGCTGACAGTATGACATACAGTCCGGTAAACTGCATTTGAACACATATCTTCTTTGATGCGATTGTTTTTGATGTTGAAGGCAAATATCATGCAAATTAGCATCACACATTGTCTTTTTAGCCTGTTTTGGCAAATGTGTAGAAGGACAATAGGGCTTGGATAAAGGAACAGGAAACTCAAAACAGTGACTTCAGAAATACATACGTAGATCTTTGCTCGCTGTCAGCTCTTAGAATTACATACGTTTGACGGTATGTTGCAGTATGTCGTGTTATCACTGAAATAGGTCAAAATGTGGAACATGGCAGGAACATGTGTGAAGCACAAAAAACAGGTGACTTTTTCAAATGAACAGTGAAAAGGCAGTGTTATTGTGCGGGTGTGTTATCATCACATTTTACTCTTACATTGTGTGTCTTTTTCCTCTTTTCTTCGTAATGACAGTGTCTTGCCCGTTGATGGATTTGTTGAAGTGATGTGGTTTTAGTCCAGTGTCCTTCTGGTGCATTAAAGGGTAAAACATCCCTTAATTACCTTTCAGCATATTATAATTCGAGTGGTCTGAGAAGAAACAAGACTTCTGCAACTCCTCTTAACTCTGTGGAAAAATCTACCCCATAAATGCAAGATACTGGCTGATCATAGGTGTTTTCAGAGAGATAGCGGGTCAAATATGTGATTGATGGCTTTGACCGCTTTGGCAGCATCACATAGCAGCTGACAACAATAAGCGCGTCTCCAAATGGGTTGTGTGTGTCCCTGCATGTGGCAATTTTCTGCCTAGAAAGGAGCCGATTTCACACCAATGATGCCATTTATTTGGCTGTGTAATTTGCGTTGGATTTCGCCCTTTGCAGATTTTTGTCTAGTTTGCGCTGTTTTTTTTCCCCCTGATTTCTGGCTTCTGCACCTTTAATACAGAGCAAACCTTTCTGTGTGTTTCTGTCTAAATTTTAGTTTGGGTTATAATTATTAATTCTACTGCATGTTTTTTTTTATTACCTTCACTGCTTATTCCCATAGCAAACTGAGGATTTGTTGTGGGGGTACTTGAGGTCATCCATAATACTTGCAAATTTGCGTAATTTATAATGTTTAAACGTTGTCTAAACTGAAGTGTAAAACTAACCAGTGAACTTGATTATGAGGGTCACCACAACCATATTCATGGGAAATTACACAATACTTTAGTAATGTTGTAGACATTAGCTAAAATGACAGACAAACAGGTGCATGCGTAGACATGCATCAGCCATTTCTTAGTGGTTGATGCGATGAATTATCTTGTCACATATGACTACATTATATGACACTCATCACATTGTACATTGGAAGGAAATAAGATAAAGATTTGTGCCGTTTACAATACTGACTTGCCTGGAGGCATTTATTTACCATCCCTACCTTTCCAAATTCTTGTCCCTGCAAACAACACTAAACCCCCCCACCAAACAGCCATTTCGGAATAAATTTGTAATCACTGCTATTATCATTACTACTGACTTGAAATTACACAGAATAATACAGTTTTTGTATGAAACTGCCTTTGCTACAGCATATTTTGTGATAGTGGTCAGAGATACCTCAGGTTTTAAGCTTGCAGGCAGTGTCTTCACTGTGCTTTCACTGCATATTTGAAGAATTATAGGAAGAGATATTCACCTAAATGTTACTCACAGGCCTTTGTTGGTATATGAAAGACCAATTTCAATTCAAATAGATGTGCTCTGTCTTTTATACCAACCATTAGAGAATCCTTTGAAGGATGTCAAGTATTCAGCAGAAGTTTCAGAGTTGAATGGATTGCATTGTGTGCTCGCTGACATCCCACTTACAGTAGGCAGGCTTTTAAAGACACATTTAGTTTCTTTGTTTTTCTTTTTTCTTCTTTTTTCTTTACATATGTTGGAACAGCTTGTAGTGCCCTTATTTAGAACCGTGAGCAATGTTTGGAACTGACATGTGATTTCAGACATTATTTTACAAATCCATAATGTAGGGTAAAGATTTCAGTAGTCACTGCTCTGATCTTTGAAGACCAGAAGAAAGAGATATTCAAATCTGTTACACAAGGGACATATGTCAATGTTAGAACACTCACCAGTATATATACTTGCAAAGACAAAATCAGTGCCCATTTAATATACAATACTGGAGCAGCTTTTTAGCTGGTAGCAATATTTCTGTATTTCTTTCTTTTTTTCTTTTTCTGTATTTTTCTCTATGTAGATAAATACATCATAATGGGCACATGGTTTATAATTCTGAACATTACTGTTTGGTGTTTTCTATTTCTCAGAAAGGATTAGCCATTCTATTATGTGTTCAAGCTTAGAGACAAACCCTGTGACATTCACAGCCTTGCTGTGATTAGCATGGGTTAAAGTCATGCAGCGAGGTGAAACATTTCTAAAAAGTCAAAAACGCTCTTTTGTTTGTTGTCTTGTGTGTGCGCTTAAGCTCGCGGTTAAGTGGTTTCTATTGTGTGAAGCTGTATGCCTTGTGGCATGGATAGTGCCTTGTTGATGCTAAGCAGACAGCACAGAGCGGACTCGTGGCACCCACATGGACGGAGCTCAGTGAGGGTTTAGAGATTTAAAATGTGGTCATGAGATGACTAAGGCAAAGGGATTAGACCCTCAGAGATCTGTGCCTCGGTGGCAATGAATTAGTGAAAATGAAAGGTTTAGTGGACCACCGGGCTCTGTTGACATTAGATGCAGCTACATACATTATCTACTTACTGCACTGCATGTAGGTTTACTTTTAAGCTTCCTATCATGGGTTAGAGAAACTATAAATTATAATCTTAAAGGAATGCACTGTATTTAAATGATAATTTCAACATCATAATGGTGCAGGCTACTAGGCGATTATGCTTTTTGTCTTTGGTCCAGTTTTGTGTCAGTTGTTTAAAATAATTGTCATAAATGTCAGTTTTAAAATGTTTCCTCCACTCCCACAGAACATAGTCATACAATTTTTATCTATATCAAGCCAACTTTTCTTTCGTATCCTGCCTGCTCTGGCTCCTATCGCTCCTATGCCCTGAAGCCCTCACTTTCTTCTCTCACTATAAAGAGGAATAAATGTCAACAGCCCATTGCTGCTTATCATTTATTGTCCTGCTTTACTTTATAACATCGATCTAGTCTAAAAATATGCTCTAATATTATTCTTGCGGCCTCTTGTCTTTAAAGCTTTAACTTAAAGGATAGGTTTCAAATATTTGATCGAGGGACTATATGCAATTAAAGCTTAAATGGGGCTTAAGGAATCAGGATTGTACTTTGTTCTGGTAATAATGTTCAGTGTTGCCATTAAACCCACATGCTACACCAGGATGCATTCATCTGACATGGGTGGGCAAAGAAATACTATCACAGGAAACATAAAGATGGAATGCTAAAAACTGTAAAAAAAAATGAGCATATTCTCAAGTGCATTTTGATGAAGACATTTTTCATTATTTAGTGAATTTGTGTATGGCAGTGAATCCTTGAATACTTCTGGAATGTTCTTAAATACTGTTCACCATCATATTCTAGTGTGCATTAAATAAGTCATCATTACCAGTTATTGAGGATATTTGCTAAGGATGTTTCCAGTGTAATACTGTGTTAGACTCATGCAGCGGCAAATACTGGGGCAGTTACAACACTTGGAACACATATATTTTGTCGATGAAAATGCAGTATGTTGCATAAACAGGGGCATGGGGTTTACAATGCGCAAACCGTGCCAGTTCATCACAATAATTATGAGAGTACTTGAGGCCCACATCAGATCTTCCATTTGCTGGTAAAGGCACTGCAAAGCCACATAATGGTATTTATACATCCTTCCATTAGGGTCAGTCATTCTCGCTGAAGTGCGCAGCTGAACATCCCAACCTCTGTCTGTGCATAGCCCCGTCCCCTGCCAGTTCAAACCTCTGAATTGTGCTGGGAAACGTGATAAAATGAACCTCGTTACGAAGGTTTGCTGAGAAGTTACATAATTGAGGAAACTGAGACAGCATTAAGTGCATAATGTTTTTTCATTTTTGCGTCAAGTGCATATTGAGATCACTGTTCGCACTGACGGCTACACTCTTCCACAGCCACATGCTTACAATGAACGCTCACTTAGGGAACACTCATTTCATAACAGCAGTTACATCATCTTCCTGAGAGAGGCATCGGTATTGAAGACAAAACAAGTAAATTTAATTTAAAAGAAGTGAATTACGGGGCTTTGCTACGACCACATGACAAAACCTCATAAGCACTAAGTGGGTTTGCATCCAAATGTATCGCAAATTTTAACCGACTACCGACTAAAATCGACAAAAGAAAATGCTCCTTTCTATCCACTACTGTTTCACGATTAAGAGCTGGTTCTTCATCACCATTCTGATCATTTTGATTTGAAAGTTTGCCTGTTAAAAGTAATGTTTCATACAATAACATACTACCTGAGCTGTTGATTGAGGAGCTGATAGGCTTAAGGTCCGTGTACTTTCAGGCAGCGGTTACCCCCGAACTGAACCGAACCACTGGTCTGGATCATATAACGTTGTTTCAAACTCTGTCACCGTTTGTCAAAGCCTTTGTCAAACGTTTCTTTCTAGAGCTCTTCATACATAGTGGCATTTCATTGCTGTTTTCCATCTAATATGGTACTGTATTTCTGTTTCAATTCAATTCAAGCATCTGCTTCAGTTTCCTTATTACTCCACACACACAGACACAATTATTCACTTAATCTTCGCTAAGCCTTTACCTTTTATCGATAGCAATTTTTCCACCTCTCCCAAACATAAAAACCTTTTTTTTTTTTTTTTAATTTCCAGCATTTCCACTCTGTTTTTTTATGTGCAAATTAAAAAGGTGAATAAAAGCAGTTGGATGGAAATGCACCTGCTGTGCACCGGACTAAATGAAGGCTAAATAAAATGTCAAGAATAATAATCTGGGCAGAGGTTCAAATTAAGGTTGCAATTAACATTTTTAATGATGACTCTTGTGAACATTTTTAATTAACTGTTTAATCATTTCTATAATAAAATGGCCATCAGATTCTGAAAGCAAAAGGTTGTGAGTTTGATAGGAATTAGAGCTCGACTGATTGTGGATTTTAAAGGCTGGAAAAGTATAGATAGTTTGGAGCAGGAGTCGAGCAAGTCGATTGGCAATTAATTAGCTGATATCACCCCCCTCCCCGGAAAAAAAATGAACACTGTAGACAACTAACATCTATGACTTTATTAGAAATATTCATTAGAAATTGGAAAAGTAAAAACTGGATATCTAAGTCAAGGTAGTAAATACCTAAATAAATAAATCTCTAGTTTTAACCCTGCTCATCCTTTTATCATTTCATGTGCCGCAAAGACTACACACCAAGAAACATACATACTAATGTGTTCAGTTTACTGATGTTTTCTGATGATTTCTTGGGCGTTAAATCAAAAAGCTCCCGCAGCCCCTGATGCAGTCGGGGCTTCTTGGTGCAGCAGTGCAGAGCATGAGGTACATCGTCCTCTCTAAGTCCCCTTTGTGTCATTGATCACTTAACCTGACAGAAATCATCAGCTAATGAATTGCCTTGGTATCTAGCATTGGTGTGGGTGGGTTTTAGAGATAAACGCAGAAGGAGTAAGATAAGGCTTTAGCACCGACTGCCTGAATGCGCGTTTAGCCAGATCCATTTCAGTTTGGTTTATAAATGCTCTTTAGTTGTGTTAGAGCCGTGTGCTGACCAGTATGTTAGCTGGGGCTGATAACTCCCATGATTAGTGTGCTGGGGTTCCCTTGCTGCCACAGATTATATCTTGGAGTCAAAGCTGTGAGCGGAAAAAAAAAAGTGCGGAGGATGATGCGGCACCCCGTAGCAGATGGTGGAGAACTGCACATCCACGACTAAAAATAAAATAAATGAAAAAAAAAAAAAAGGTTAATTGAATTGTTAATTGAATTAATTGAAGTATATCTCAGGTTCCGTGACCACACACTTGACCGGCGCAGTTGGGCAACAGCGCAATAACATGGCTACACAAAAGCAAATTACTTGTTTCTTTATGGATCCATCAAAAGGAGCAAAACCTACTGGATCAGAACGACTGACTGCGGCACGTGCAGCACACTCAGTGAATGCCCAAGTGTAATGGAGAACTGTTTTCCACTAAGAAGCAGGGTGTTAACCTTTATCAAGCTAAGGGAGAAGAGGAAGCTGGATGCATCGCTGATCCATGTGTGTTAAATGTAAATAATATGTGTTGGTTTAACCTGAAGTATTTAATAGCCGTTGTCAAGGTGTTAGCTTCCTCTGGTTTGGAGATGAATCTAGTCCCCTTCTTCTTGACCTTAGGCTTACTGTACCACCGTACAGTACTGAACTGATAGCACTGGTCTGCCTGTGAATGTACCATCTACTGTATGTCAATGATTGATGCTCTTATATTATATTTTGTCAATGTGGCTTTCATACTAGCCAATGCACAGCTGCTGTTGTGTGTTTGTGTGGCTCCTTTGTGTATGCTTGCTATCAGGTCATCGTAATGTGAAAATGCGTGATAACCACATTGCTGAAGACAGTCTAAACTGCAGTAAATACGAAAAATACTTTACTTTGTGAACGTTTGGGGGTGACTGCGAGGTTTGTTTATTTATTGCATATCATCACTGCAATACTAAACAATGTTATCATACAATGCAGACTTAACTTATAACATGCAAAAATAGTTTATTGTGCAAATCTGTTTTTCCTATGAGCCAGTGCCGAGCTGTTGTTGTATGTGTGTGATTATTATTCCTTAACACTTATTTTTTAAGGCCCATAATCATTAAGAAAACAGTCACAACCAATGTAGCCTACATTGTACACCATATGTCTCGTCCTTCAACTCAGACAAAGCACTCCCCACTTGAAGCCATCTTCCCACAGTGACGCTTGCTGCAGGTAGCCTAATGATAGCCCAGCAGTCTTCCAACACACCTCACTAAAGCAATTGCTTCATTTTTTATTAATCTGTTTGCACGTTTTGCTGTTGTGCACGCATGGCTACACGTGTGGTTTCAACCAGTAGTTTTACATTACACATGAGGATTGTCAAGAGCATGACATCACTGTGGCAGGCATGTCCTGGTGCTTCATTTCAAGGCTTTTACTAAGTCAAGATCAGCTCACGTTTCTCGGTGAGACATTGCATATTACGTGTCCTGTGGCCTATGACTGGTTGTTTCCTGTCACTGCTTACTAATAATATATAGTGTGACTTTGCGTTGAAAGAAATCCAGCCATTTACTGAAACGTAGACCTGTATGTAGGTTATTTCTAAGATAGAATGTGTGTTTATAATAATGCTTATTAATGTAATAGAATCATATCTCAGTCAGTCTGGACATGTATGAATCTACACAGCTGTGACAATAATTGAAAATCATTTTTTTAAGCCACACGTATTTAACACAATTAATTTATATATAATTAATAAATACATTGTGTGAAAATTGAGGATCTTAGTAATGTGGCGCGCTGCTAACGTGCAATGTTAAAGGCGCCGATCCTACCATGTATTCTTGGGAAGGTAAAAAACACACATTCACAAACATATGAGGCAGGGTTTCTTTTTCTTTTCTGCATGCTTATTGTACTGAGGAGAAGCCAGAGACCTAAGAAGAAGTCAAACGCAAACATTAGAACGTGCGACCTACACACACAGTAGTTCTTGGTCCTTGTCACATGCTTTGACTTTGATGAAGTATAGTTTGTGTTAATAAATGTGCATCCTCTGTGTTAGCCCCAAACTGTGATCCTTTGGGATTGTTATCATGGCAAATGAAAGCATTTTTATGCGATTGCCACTAGTTATGTATGTGTACAGTCCATTTCAAATCTGTAGTCTATTTTAACTCTTTTCTGTCAGTGTATGTGTAAAAAGACAATGCGGTTTGTGTTTGGGTGTTTTGGATTTGAAAATGGTAGTCAGGAGAGTCTGCTGCTATTATGTTATAATTCTTCTCTGCTGCTATTATAATTTTGATTCAGTGTTGTAAACACAATGATTAAACAAATACTTCTTGCGCTGTTACGCACTCTGGCAATATTGAATGTTGAATAAAATCCTCTGATCCGCGGAAGCACGTGCTGCCGGCATCAGCCACATTTTATGACTCAGATGCTTGCATAATTTATAGTGCATTGTTTAGTGTTTGGTCGTTTGATCAATCAGCGGACATGACATCGTAGGGCATTGTAAATGTGGATGGAGGAGGAGCTGCTTGAGAGGCAATCTGGTGTTTAAGGTACACTGATGAGTTTGCAATTTTCATAACGTGCACTGAGGGGAGGGGGCTGATTTGAGATTAATGAGAATGTCAGATCTCTTGAAAAATGGCTGTTTTCTCCAGTTTGAATTAGAAGCACTTTGTTGCTGAAGGTTTAAACACGCACCTTAGATGGGTAATCAAATTTTTATGGCATATCCAAGGGATTCAGTGTCACCAAACTTTGGGCACAGCAGGGATATTCACAACCTCAAATCGTAAACTTGAAAGTTTGGAGTTTCAGACGATAAACGTGTATAGCAAAGTGAGTTACATTTAAGCCTCTTTCCATAATGTTAACAATGACTTCACCTGTATAATGGTAATGCATTTTAGATTGCCCTTACTCTGCTGCACAGAATCAGATTATTAAATTGCACAACATTGGTGGCCTAATCTACCTGCTGAAGGAATGGTTTTAAGACGTTTAAACACAGGTCTTGTTACAGGAATGTTACTTATTCAAACATAAGAAGACTATTAGATAAAGAGTTGTAGTGTTTATGTAATATCTAATATCTGACGAGGGTTTCCTTAGTTTCTAAGGTAGAAGACTTTTTACTGTATCGGTGATGGGTTAAAAAATATTTAGCAGTTGAATCCTTATTCAGTGGATTGCAAGCCTCGAGGCACGTTCATCCCACTTTAATTTAGATACATTTACATACATTACATCAATTAAAGATGGTGGAAGCAATTTTAATTCAGTACACTTGAACTTGTTGGGCTTAAAATTCAGACATCAATAGCCTTTCTCAGGAATGGCTTGCTGCGCCTTTAAGTTGGGGTTCCTATTGACTTCTTATTTTAACACTGCGGGGGGAAGAAATTGTTTAAATGGATATGAAATGCGGAATCTTTAAGAAGTACATCTCAAAATACTAACCAGGCTGAAATGGAAAGGGTGACTTGCTCATTTCTTTGGGATCTCATCTGAATTAGAATTTTCAACCTTTACTTTGGGGCTGGGCTTTTTGACCAAAAGACCATCTTTTGAGGTAGAATCACGATCCACTAGCTGATATTTTTCTCAGCTTATTGCAATATTTAGACAACAGCTAGAAGAAACCTGAAATATAGATGAAGTAAAGACTACTCCTTACTGTGTACCATATTTGTGACAGCTGCCACGTTTGCCATATTACCTAGGCTCTCATTTATCTTGCCACAGTTTCATTATGAACCAAAAATATTTTAACACTTCTCGTCTCATCTCATCAGCACTATTGCTGAAAAACATCTCTTAGAAGTCGAAATGTTGTCAGTTATTTATTTAATGGCAAACTGAACAATCCCTCTGAAAAGCAGATCATATGATAAATTAGGACGTTGTGCATAAGATTGTCCATCCATAGCCACTAGTTATACATTTCACACTGGGATTGTCAAGAGCATAATGTTACTGTTCCGGGCATGTTAGGTGCTTGATTTCGAGGCTTTTGCCAAGTTAAGATCAGCTTACGTCTCTAGGTAAGACATTACATATTACACATCCTGTGACCTATGACTGGTCATTTACTGTAACTGCTTACATACTAATAATATATGTATGTAGTGTGGCTTATAGTGTATATACTGAAATGTACACCTATATGTAGCCTATTTATAAAAGCTACAAAGACATAATGTGTTTACAATAATTTATATTAATGTAATGAAATCATGTGTGTAAAACTGTTCTTCAGCTTGTGTTGAACATAACTCCTCTGTTTTCTGTCAGATCTGGGCATGTATGAACTTATACAGCTGCGACAATACTCCAAAAGTACTTTTTAGAGGGAAACTGAACTAAGATCGTCCCTGATATAAGATCGTCCATCTGTGGCCTTCACTCTAAGTCTACAATTCCGGTTCTGCTTTTCCTAATAGAATTAGTTTTTGCTTGTTTAACTCTGTCAGGAGCAAAAATAATGGTTCACATTGTTTGGGGGGGGGTGTCTTCAGCCTCAAAGAGTTAACAAAAAGATGTGATTTCTGTTATCGGAACATCTGTGACAGTCTGTCAACACCAAAGCACATGAGCAGGAAGAGGTGGAAAAAGAACTCAATGTCGGATGAGAGGCGATCGAAGGAACATGGACAGAGGAAGACAAGCTGTTGCAAAGCCTCTGCACTTAGGGGATAAAAAACTGCATCTTCACTCTCTGTGTAATCCATAACCATGATTGCTTCATTCCCTCTCCTCAGCCAACCTTAAACACTGTCCACTCTCAATTGTCCTCCCCCTGCTTCATAAGTTTGATCTCCTTTCCTCTTCCACTTTTCGGCACACTTCAAAAGAGAAATATACTGTATATACGAATACATTCAGACGTTTTTCATTCAGCTAGACCACTTCATTTAGAGGGTTTGTGGCTGGATTGCGGTTGTATTACATACATTACATAGCAATCTAAACTCTTGAACTGTCGCCCTTAAGAATTTCATCAAAGAATTGTTTCATTGCTGAAAATACTGATATCTGTGTATGTTGTGACTCATGAGTCTCCTTTCACTCTCAGAAATAAGATTTTTGAAAAGGGCTGAAGTTCTACCCAAAGCTTTTTAAAAAAAATATGGTTCTTTGGCTACACTTTGGCATGTACCGTGTAGAGCTGAGTCACAGACAATACAAGGAGGTTGTGTAGGATTGTGTTGTGTCTTCAGCTTTTGGACCCAGCACAATGCTGTGAAACTTTCATTTTCCTTGGAGTTTGTGTAATATGGGTAAGCTGCATACAGAATACAGTAGTCTATATAAGGAACAAAGTTACTAAGCCACCCCAAGTATTAACAAAATAAAAGCCAAGAGGGTAGTCAAGAGTGGGAGAAAGGGAGTTAAAATAAGTTGTGACCGCTCTTTTTTTTCTTTTTTACTTACCTTTATCATTTCCCTGCCATTCAGTCTGTTTTTTCAGTCTCTTGTCAGGATGCAGGTGACAGGAAACAGTAACGTGGTTAAACTTTCTAAAGCAAACTGCCAGTGTGCCCATATATTGGTTGTTTAATTAAAAAAATATATCATATCATATCATATCATATCATATCATAACACTTTCTGATCAGTTTCTGTGTTAAAGGGCTTCGTACACCTCACGCAAAAAAATATAAGACTGCTCTATTTTTACGTTTCAGTGCAG
>JAPQRN010000008.1:18308988-18320142 GCA_037367275.1 Coranthus polyacanthus | reverse complement strand
AAGAAGGGAGGGGGGCCCACTTGCTAAGTCCGGGCCTCTGCTGCCTGGAGTCTGGACCAACAGGCCCATCCTGGAGTTCAGTGCATGATCATGTGCTTGCTGTACCCGCTCACAGAAAATGTGATTGCAACCTGTGCCCTCCTGCCTGTATAGTTAACCCCATAGAGAGAGAGAAAGATAAGCTGCAAAGAGGGAGAAGTCTGTGGAACAGTCGGGTAGTGGGGGGAAGGTGGATCTATCTAAGGGATTACATATCAGTAAAGTAATCCCCTCCTCTTTCCCATTATCAGCCACTAATGATTTACATGATGCTCTAGGAATCCACTCCCACCTCAATCTTTCTGACATTACCGCTGCTGCTATTTCTTTATCTTTCCCCAGTGCCTGTCTCTCATTTGCATTACACTTTAACTGGCCCACCTTCCTCTTCTTGTGACTCTTAAAATAAGTACATAAATGCAATTACAGTAAGAAGCCCCACAGAAAGGACCACAATTCTACATGATTTGCAAGGGGAGACAGAAGAGATGGGGATGGAGAAACAGTGATTACATTCCTTGTGCCAAACACTGCAAGAAGAAGCACACAATGCTGTCTATATGCACATTGATTAACCAGTTTTTCTTACAAGTAAATGGACTACAATGCTCATTTTGAATTAAAATATGTGGCAAAAACCATGATATGAATAATGGCTGTGGACATTATTTGTAGCTGATACTGGTTGAGTATGTGGTTGCATAATAAACAGATAGTGGCATGACTGAGTTAAAGACAGGAATGAGCAAAACATATTGTATTCATGTCGGAAACTGTAAACAGTGTTTCCCATAGCATTGCCTTGAGGAACCATTCCCCCAGTGGCACCCGCTGCCCCCCTAGAACCCAAACAAAAGAATGAAAATTAAAACAGAACCTTTTATTTGTGTTATTTCTCTAATTTATGCGTGTTTGATTCATTTGAGCTCAGTGTGATAGTCTCTACTGGTTCTTTCTGATGTTCATGTTTCGCTGTGGGGGGAAAGCGGAGCAGAAGAGAGACAGGTGATGTGAAGATAACGATACTCAAGCTGACAACAACTAGTTATGTTGAAGTAGGCACAATAAAAGCTTCCAAATGTTAGTATTAAGCCATCTAAAAACAAACTTGGACAGATGTCAGAACAGGCTTTGACCCATCTCAGCTGTCAGAGAGGAAATATTCATCTTGGCTCTACAAGACTAGTATTAGTAAAGTCCGGTGCAAAACTAAATGAAACTGCACACTTGTGTTTAATTCTTTCACTCTTTTTAATTCAACGTGTTTGTATCAAAGGCAGAGGAGAAAGAAGAACTGTTACTAACAAAGCCCAGTTTTCATTTGAAACAAAACACAAAAAGAGAGAGAGAGAGAGAGGCTGACAAGGAAAAGCCCTGACTGCAGTGGTGGGTGGGCTGCCCACCAAGCAGTCAACCTAGAAGAACCACTGATAAACTTGACAAAGGAACCATACTACTATAACCAAGAAAAATACCACAAATGTAAACATTACACACTAATCGTCTGTAATCATTCATCCGTCCAAGCAGACTTAGATGACTAGATTTCCAGGAAAAATGGACCCTGAAGACAATGACAAAATGGACATTAAAATGGACTGAGCCTTCCCAGACAGGTGACAATTTCGGTCATCCTGTGGGATGTCACTCAGTTTTTACACCCCAAAGGAATGGGAGAAGTTAAAGACCTTGCTAATGAAATCTGCTAGGCATTAATGAAATCAATATCTGAAATTCAGTGAAATGGCCATTAAAGTGTTGTAATTTTAATGTGTTAATTTGCACTTTTTCTGCAAGTAATTCTAGGCTTTTCTAGCTACGGCCTGGGCTTACTGACAAATAATTTATTGAAGGCTACAAAAAACTCCTTTGCATATGTAGCAGTAGCAGCTGGTGCGACACAAGATAGAGGGATTATCAACACAGCAGTGGCCAGTTGTAAATACATCTGCAGAGCCAAAAGTTTTCAATCAATTGATATTGTCATATTGTGCCTGTTGATACGTCATAGGCGCCTTTGATTTTATTGTTTGACAAAACGCTGCCTGTTATTTTAAAGTTTTCAGTATTTAGTTTAATGCTGACGTAAACGGTGTCAGACAGATAAGGTCAAAGACTTTCCGATGCTTCCAACGTCTTTTCTTATTGATTATTTACATTTCAATAAAGCCAATATCCCTGCGCATCTGCTGTCATTAATGTGTGTGTTTATGTTATCAGACCACACAGGAGTTTAAAATACAGATTATTATCATTGCAAAGCTACTGGAATTTAAAAATGACTTAGAAGTGGCTGCTGGCATGTAATGCTGCAATTAAAACTGCTATTTCAGAAAGAAATTTGAAATAAGAACAGTTTTATTGGCTTTAATTGCAGCATTAAAAAAAAAAACAGTGTATGGAGCAGGAGGGAACTAAACGGAGATGTAATGGGCTGAACAGGCTGACACTCGACAGTGACCAGCTGTCTGCAGCCTGTATGCCAGTGAAGGAGTTAAAAAAAGTCCAAACTTTGTCACCTGGGAGGTTTGGAGCTCATTTCTTTCTCGCCAGAGCGACTAAAACTGTTTTCTGAAAACCTCAAACCTCCAATTAATATGCGGCCTCAGGTCACCTCTTTGCCAAAAGTTGAAGGCCTCATTTGGCTACCATCCTCATGCAGATATTAAGTCTTCATTCACCCCCCTCTTGTTCAACCACCGCTGCTCTCCCCCTCATTTGTTGAACGGAGAGGAGGAACCAACAAACGGCAAGTGAGAAATATTACATATGATACCTTTAAATATTTCTTTTCTATTTGGTAACCAACTTATTGGTGACATATTGATTATATGCCAAGAAAACACAGTGGGACTATTACTCTTTTGTTCAACTATACCAGCTTTTACCCTATAAAATCAACACCCAGTTGCTGCCCACGCCATTTTGCCGTTTTGTGGTGAAGGAGTGTCTCGGTTTGCATTGTTGTGTGTTTTAAAAATGTTCTGACATTTTTGTAAAGATGTAATACACATTAATTAATGAAACTGCAGCATTAGCAAAACAGTACACGCTTTACTGTTACACTGTTACCATCCAAGTGTTTCAAGGCTTAGCAAATAAATGAGCAGAAGCAGCATTGACTGCATGATGTGAACACTAATGAACAGCTTTGACAGCCAATCCCTGTGGACAACAGGCCCGAGCCCCCCTATGACAACACACACTGCTCATCTGCTCCGACCTGCTGTTTGCCCATGAGCAGCCTTTACCTGGCCAATTGTGTCACTGGACAGCTGCCCTTTGTCTCTCTCACCATCCTTTGCCAGGGTCTGCTGGATCTGTCCCAGAATGTCCCTTTGCTGCACTGGACATTGATCCATGCAAAATAAACTCTATCAATTCAACTGGGAAATTAAAACAGTGTGCCTGTTTGCGCTGCTTCCACTCATCCCCGTCTCGGGCTGCCTGCCACTCCAGGGATTAGTCATAACTGTAACCTCCAACCTTGAAGTTTTTAAGTAGATGCTGCTCAAACCAGAGGTCAGCAGGCAATTCTCTCTCACTGGACCACTGGAGTGGACCGCTGCTGCTGTATCTGTAGAAGAAAAATGATCTCTGTCCTTGTGAGGGAGCTTCCCTTAGGCTCTGTTAGACATTCCTTAACATCACATGTAGGGCTTGATATTTATATGAAAGGGCAGAGGCATTTATGATTGCATATGGATGTACAGTATGAGAGGTTTTACGATAAAAGGAGCTTGTGCTGAGTTGGCAGGATGCCATCCCCGTAAAGGATGAAAGATGGGCTCATACTTTCCTCCTCACTGCTTACGTCCTTTCTTTATTTTCTATTCCTCCCTCTCGTTTTTGACTCCCCCTCCTTATTTGACAGTTTCTAATGTGAGTCAGCACACATCAAGAGAGAGCACATGTGTGGCGCCACAGCTTGTAAATGTGAAATACTCAGGTTTGTTTCAAAGTTTTCTGGATTGATTGAGACACTGGAGCTTCCTCAACTGCATTACTTGTTGTTTCCATTGTCCTTTAAAGTCTGTTTCTGAGATCTCCACTCTCAGGGAGAAGCATTTTGATTTATTGCTGGCTAAAATGGTACGCTTGCAGATGACGCCACAGGGAAGCACAGGCTACTGGATTGAGTGGCAGGTAAAAATGGCTTTTGAAACTAAATGTCAGTGAGCAAAATTCTAGTAATGTAGTAGCAGATGAGCTGCCTTGTAAAGACTTGATTTGCAAATGAGGCTGTCTGCATGGTCTTACGTCGCCTCATTGGACAAAGATGAAAGTGGAAAAATTAGAGGTGGTGCATATAAAAACTTTTGTTTTCTAACCAGTTTTGGAGTAACTTGGCATCCTTTGCCAATACGTTTCTGTTGTATAAGCTGAAACTAACTGCACAACACCTTTGAACATTCAGTCAACTGCACTTTTCATTTTACTATGACCATGGAGAATCTCAGGCCAAGTATGTTGTATGTATGAAGTATATATGCATTAAGTTCAGCAGTTCCTGTTAATTGGAAGAGCAATGTGTTTTTAATGCTTTTATTTGCATTTCAGACAATTATGACATACGTTTCTCTATTCACGTTCAGAGTTGGTTTTGCAGAGGAAAAATATTTTCATTTTTAACTCACTTTTTTCCTCTTTTTTTTTTTTTAATTTAATTCCTTTGTGGGGTGTGAGGTGAAAGCAAATTAACTGAGGTCAAATTAGAACATTTTGACTGCCTCCAAAGTAGGGATCTGAAGTCCACGGTGCTCTAATTACTCAAGGATGAGAGGATGCTACATGTTGCTCTTTGAATGTTTCTTTTCACTTTAAATCTGTAGCGCTGAGCCCCGAACTAGTACTCATTTGTTTAAATAGAGATCAAGTTTGGTGAAGCAATGTCTTAACAAAGTTCCGTGAAACATCTGCTGAGAAGAGGCGAAGAGCAACTGTCGTCAAAAGGCTTGTGAAAGCTGAAAAGAAAAAAAGGAAAAGAAATCGGTCCTTGAGAACTTCAAATTAAGTGTGATTAAACAAGATGTGACTGCACATGTTCTTTCCTTGTTTTTGTCATTCTCTGCTGCATGCAGTATGTTTGTGACCTTAATGAAAGTATTAATTAATAACTTGAAGAGGAGAGATTGGCCATACGAAATGGAACAGTGATGTTGTTTGAATTGTATAATCGAAAATACTGAAGATCTTAAGTGTTTTTGGGGGTTTTTTTTGCATCAAGACCTGCAGCTCTGTTGATATAATTCTTAAGTTTTAGTTTTGGATTGATACTTTAACGCACACAATTTGTATGCTTCTGCATGCTCATACAGTGATCAACAAACACAAGATGCACCCAATTGTTTAATTCTTAAATCTGATTACAATTAAAAAACACAATCTCAAACCTTGCTTCAGGCAGTAAATTAGATTAGATTAAGGTTGTAGCAAACTTGCTGCTAATCTACACCCTTAAATTAATGCCCCTTCTTCACGAGTTACTCATCTGTGTCGCTCCAACTCACTCTCTTTTCTGCTCTGTATTGGTTTTTACTGATTACCATATTAAAGAATCAATTCCTTCAGTGGAAAGACACAACTGTCACACATTTCACCCTGTACGTCAGTGAAATACACTCAGTGTGTATACATTCTTGAACTCAATTTCTATATTGCTCTGCATCTATAAGCTATAAAGCTGGGCTTCTTTCTTCAGTTTGAAAAAACACCTTTTGCTGCACCACAATACTGCTTACTCTGCTACCTTTCCTTCTTTGTAATCCACATGATCTCCTCTATATATCCTAAATCAACAATGTAGCTTTTTAGCACTGGTCAGCCAGATAGCTGGATAAATCTGTAAGCAGTTTTCCAATTATGTTTTGTATATGCTGTAGGGTCTGAATGTTTTATAATGCATTATTCTCTTTAACAGGGAGGAGAGTTGTGGAGATTGGGTAGGACAATACGGCTCATAATTGTACAAACATTGAACACTGCTATGAGTAGACATTGTGGCTTGGGGTATGTACATGTGAGTGTATGATTTTTCTTTCCCAGTCCAACTTATGCTTGTGTTCTAATCAAAGTGTAAGACGGATAGCACTGGAAATGGAGGCACTATTCTTTATCTCAGCTTGCCTCTGCCTTTTGTCTTTTCTCACTTTCTGACTGCCACAGCTATCTTTTAAATCTATACACATGCACATGTGCACTCACACAAGCACACACATTGGTGCCTGAACACACATATGCAAAACTAACAAAACAGACTGTCTGTGATCCTTTAAAAAGCCTCTCAAAATGAGTGCAGGTAACTTTTATTCCACACACGCACATATGCGCATTCACTTTGTTCTTCACTCAGAGTATATTTTCTCAGTGCCGATTTGCATACGTATTTTGATGTTGCTTGTTGTTTATGTCTCAGATTGCTAGGTGTGACCCACTTGCTCTGTTCATTTTGTCGCTATTAAAGGAAACCCTCATCCTGCTATTTCTTCACCAGCTGGGTACAGGTTTCCTAATTGCTAAAAAAATCATGGAACTCTGAAAATGAACAGTCAGTACACTTGAGGAATTAGCAGTGTAAGACAAGTCTGTATCTATAATTATTCCTTAAGGATTTTCAAATTTTTTTTTTAAGGAAGGTATTGCATGCTTTCCAACAAACTGTGTTTAGCTGAGAACTTACTTTTTTTTATTGCTAGTCACATTTGTAGAGAAAATAGAAGATAACTTTGGAGATTGCAAAGCAGATGCCATGACTAAAAAAAAAAGAAAAAAAACATTCAAATGACACATTCAAAATGTTGAGATATGTCAATCCAGTAGAAAGGAGGAAATAAAAATGCAGTTGATGAATAACATTTCATTTCTAATTATTGCGCGTAACTGCACTTCGAAAACAGCCATGATTAAAATTGCAGTAACATCACATCCTAAGTTTTTGTCTCTAATTAATATGCACTTTTAAACCATCACATTAGTAAAGGCTCATGGGCATGCATATTTAATAAGAAAACTATCCAGTGTTTTGCACCTGGCAGCAGGTGTGTAGTTGCACAACTGCTGTCAGGCAACAGAAGGTGTGTGTGAAACCTTATAGCACTGACTGTTGATGTGGTGTCATGCTCTCTGTGTATCCTTTTTCTGTCCCTCTCTGATTACATGTTATAATAGAGTATAGTACCTGATGGCAAGCTGCTTGTGATTCAATATCTTAGAAGAAGATGGAGGCGGAGCTGTTTAAGAGAAAAAAAGAAGAAATGCTGTTTTGTCTTTTCCAGAACTAACATCTGATTTACTAAGAGAATGTTCTTTAGCTTTTCAGTTGACTCACATTTTTAATCCTCCCCACTTCCTTTCTAGTGGAATAATGTGAGCCAGTAGATACAAGCATCAAGACGCGATCTGCTGGCCATATGTGTAAAACTGTTTGTGGTTTACTAACATGCGCTATTTTCTTAGTTAGACTTCTTTCTACTTCCTTCCTGAAAGTGCCTCACTTTTCCAAGCATTTCCTAATATCTGTTCTTTTAATGGCTTTTTTCCTCCCTTTTTAACATCAGAGCTGGTCTCCAACTACTTGTTTCATGCTTTTCTTTTCTTCCATGCTTCTGCTCTGCTTTCCTCTGGCTCCACTAACCCCCTGACTCCGTCAGACTGGCAGTATGAGGGTAAGAGGGCAACAATATTCGTTGTCTTTCCTTTTGTTTTAATTCATCGTTATATACCGTCCACAACCTCCTCTTTCTCTGCTTGTCACCCTCTCTTTCGCCTTCCCCTTTTCTCTGTCTTGATGAAAGACCTATATTCCTGAACTTTCCTTGCATCAGCTGCTGAGCGAGTTGCCTTGTAAAGCCCATGCCTCCTCCTTTCCTCCTGTCTTCTCCTCTCCACCTCTCCTGCTGCCCCATCTGGTGCTGTCTGTCAGGCTGCCATTACCTGTGTCCCATGTGTTTGTACCATCTAGCTGCTGTGACCTCCATCTGTGAAGCTGCTCTATCAGTGCTCTGCTTATGAAGTTGCCACATGCTTTGACCACCCTGCTTGTCTGGTGTCAGTATCAGTACAGTCTGCCCGTGTTGATGCTCTGTGGCCATTGCTGTTGCCTGCTTTAAAAAGATGTCAGCGTGACAGCTTTTGGTATAAAAGACTGAAACAATATTCTGGTTTATTTGCTCAGACCAATGACATGGTCGAGCAAATAAAGTCATTTCATGGCCATTTCCATAAGCTGCCATGAAGCGCAGCATTTGCTCTGCAAACTAAAATTAGTTAAATTGTCCAAACAAAAAATGAACTTCTTCAAAAGTGAACTAACCTTTTGTGTTTACATATGCAGAATGTAAGCTGTCCCGGCCAGGCCCTCCTGCAACCATAGTAACCATTGACGAGGAGAGCCCCAACGGTAAGTACAAAGCAGTCGACCACCCACACTTCTACTTGTTTCTACCCTCTGCCATTCTGTATTGAGTCCTGCAGGGATGACATATTTTTGTAAGTTAAGATCACGCCGGGTTCCCTCAACAAACAGACAGTGTTTTTTTCTATGGGATTATTGTAGAAATTAAGCTCCATGGCAAACAAAAGTTTATGATACTTCTATTTTTTGGTCAGAATGTTGATCTTCACATATGAAAATGATAAGGTTAGGCTATAAATGAACTACTGCATTGTAATATGACAACATCACCGCTACTAATCTTCCATCTTTCAATCTGGAAGCTTAGCGTTGGTGTTATTTGATTACATGTGCTTAATGTACTATAAATGGATGATTCTACAAGATGGAAAGTTAGGGTTTATTTAGAATAGTTTGTAAGAGTGTTTACTTGAGTAACAAAACATGGTGAAACATGAAATCATCAAATCATCTTGTGTTAACCACAGTCTTCTTTTAGGCATGTAACAAAAAAAACCCATTCAATAAATCAAATCAATAAATTGACTGCAAGATAAGGGAACAGAAGTGAAAAATGCTGTAATTTAAGACTCTGTTCAGTGGCAGCCTGTTCTGGCATGGTAAATGCTTCTGCACTCAAGTAGCATGGATTACACTTTTGGGACTGTGTCTGTGTCACAACAGTAATGCAACACATATTAATACTCTGCCTTGGGACTGTTCAGCGATGTATTGTAATGAAGTGCAGCCTCAGCTGATGGCTTTTGGGACAGGCTGGTTGTAGGAGATGATTTATCAGACATATTGGATTGTCGTTTTGATTTTATTCTAAATTAAAAAATAAGTACATTCTGTGTAGTTCTTCTTGGTTGGCATATTTGTCCTGCTCTCAGGGTAAAGAGGAGGTGTGTGTGCATGTCTGAGTGAGTGAATACAGATGGTGTTTGGCATGCAGACATGACATGGGGCTGTGTTAATGAATAGTCTGCTCCCTGCACAGGTTGACTTTACGATAGTGAACCTGTGGTACAGTGGTGTATGAATCACTGAAGCACAAAACTGACTTGCACTAGTTGAATGGGTCAGGCAAATGATTCCTCTCACACTTCTTTCTTCCTCCTCCTCCTATTTTCTCCTGGCCTCTCCATCACCTGCACCCACTCCTCAGCTCTCCTTGTCTTTTCCGCCCTCACCTTCATAACTCTTCACTAAATTTTGAGTGCGTTCCATCTGCATTTTGTTTTTCTTGTGTGTGTGGCTGATAAGATGGAAGTGCTGACTGCTGCTCAGGGAGGAGCTATATGTTCATTGAGGGAATGAGAAATGCATTTCCCTAAATGGAGCAGGTGTGTGTTTGTCTCACTCAGTTTTCCCTGCAGATATTAGTACTGCAGGTTAACAGAGTTTAATGAGCAACTCTCAGTGAAGATAGGATCTGGAGCTTGTTTATACATTCAGATTACTATGTCACAGATGATCCACTTCCCTGCTATAGTATGTGCTGTGTGCACTGCTTTATGTGCATATGCACACACCTTATGTGCATGTTTGGATCACTAAAGTGTTATTGGGTGGTTCTGTGTCATGCAAGGTGGCCATTTGTCAGTGGAATAGCTTCCAATTCAGGGTGTCATACTGTCTCACCTACTTCCTCCTCTCTCTGTGTGCTGCTGTGATTCGGGGCTTTGATCGATTGCTGAGGGAATGTGTGAGATGGAGGTAGCCAAGCCTGCATGGAAAGCTTCCCTCGCCCCACATGTACTGATGCTGTGTGTGTGAGGGATTTGCGCTAATCTTCCTCATAAAGCACTCATTTACCTGGGATATGGGTCTCTTCTGGCTCCACCGTCCTTTTATTTATCTCTCTGTGATGAAACGGCCCAGAGCCCGTCCTCTCCATAATGGAATGTAAAACAGGCAACCCGCCGTTATTGACCAAAGCAGTTATCCTCCTAAATGTGTTTCATCTCTTCTCTTCTGTCACACAGGAACCATACAAATGGCATATAATAAGATTCCATCTTTTGTGCGCATTTGCCTTTATATCCATTCATATCAGTAAATGGGAATGCAAACAATATAATCACCATGTCTGGCTTTGTTTGGTCAGAGTGAGAAAAAAATAAACTAACAAATGAATAAATGATTCTGTTTCCCTGCACAAAGGACACATTTAACATGAGACAGAAGAGCTAACAATTATGGGGTCCTCGTAAAAGAGGACACACAACCTGTAAAACATGATAACATTTGCAACTGTCAAGATACTATCAGTAGTTCATCCATGGTCTTGGATGGAATTATATTTGACTTAGTTTAGACAATAGACCTTGGCACAGACATCATGATATAAACCCATTTTCTTTGTACTTTCCTTTTTTCCATCATAGCTTGCTTGTTTTAGTCGAAGAGGTTTTCACTTAAGAGAACTGGGTAGCCATGAGGGGATAGCAACCGAGTTGCTCAAATGAAGCATAACATGTTTAATTTATCCAAGCTGCTGCTTCTGCAGACCCACTGACAGGTGCCAGACACAAAACATAAAGTCTCACTCAGTTGCAGAGTAGGGCTCTATTGGGAAGACAAAGCTTGTTTTCTATAGGCTCCTTTGCTTATTCAGCCTATGAGCTAAATCCAAAAGCAGTTAATCAGATTGGAGAGATTTCAATCTCATTGTATCAGGGTAAGGTGGATATGAGAAGAGAGGGAGAGAGGGGGGAGGG
>JAPQRN010000008.1:18294819-18308942 GCA_037367275.1 Coranthus polyacanthus | reverse complement strand
ACAGCAGTGCAAAATCAGTGTGTCCACAAATAAGAATGCTGTCTTCCAGCTTTTATCTTGTCTCTGCAAATTCATGATTCGTATCAACTGTTGCCTGAAGCGTGAGGATCCTCTCAACGTCTGCATATTGAGCAACAGCTTATAGGAAATCAGAAACAAGTTTCGCTGAAGGGCTTTGTTAAAAAGGAGTTTCGACTTCTTTTATGTGCTGCATCTGCCAAGGTAGATTCACTTTAGAAGCTGGTAAATCATCGTATCCATCAGGAAGGCTGACATCTATTTCAATGAGGCAATCAAAGTAAAATACCCTGTAAGCTGATGATGCAAGTAATAGTGTTAGTCACAAAAATGTTTTCTCGACCTTCAGCATTAGCCCGTGGATATGTTGAAGGGGTACAATAAAAGGCTTTGATTGAGCAATTTGCCAGTGATGAAGGAATGCAAGACTCCTAGGCTAGAGCAGAGCTTTAAAAATTTGATTTAGAGTTTTAATTCTCACAGGCAAACTAATATATGAATATATATGACTAGTCTCTATTTCTTTCTAATTTTGGAATGAAATTGAATTAAATTAATCTTAACAATTTACTTAAAATTAGATTCAATATTGAATTTTTTTTCAAATGTATTAAAGTTAATGTTTTCATTGCTTCCCAGTAACGTGACCTATTACTGTATATAGCTACAGCGAAAACAAAGAAAAAAGAAAACATCAAGGTTACCTTTTAGTTTAGATGTGGGTTCTGAATCTGAGCCAATCCTTTTTTATCATCTATTGCTAATTATTATTTAGAATGGATTCAAAAAGATACATGGATTTTAATCTTGTGTTATGTTACCAAACCTCAATCATTCTCCAACATCCGCAATCCAGCCCAACGTGATCCAACCCTATCAAGGACATACTGTGAGTAATACGTGATAAGGCACGTCTTGTCTCTCTATAAACTCTGCCGAAGAACAGCTGTTAAACAAAAACTTTTAGCGCCACTTGTTAAACGGCCTCTCTTTACAATAATCGATAAAATTGTTAGATTAAGCAGCCTGTTTGGTTAAGGTACTCATGATAATTTCATTTTTTGAAAGGAACACTATCAGTCAGCTCAGCACGGGGCTGTCTTTACACCTCCAACAGTTTATACCCTTTGTTTTAACAAGTGTTCAGGCCAATCATCCATGTGATGGAAAGTGCACTCTTATCACTTTCTGGAGGAAACAATGTCCTTGTCTCACCTCTGCCTTTTCAAACTTGGCTCTCAACTCACAACAAAGACAAGCACACAACGCTTGTCAGACAGAAAATAAAATGACAACTGCGTTCTGTGTGAAGACGAACAAAGTGATCCATTTTGAACTTTAGCAGTATTTCAGTTGTTTTCTCTTGTCGATTGTCAACTGCCTTGTGTCTGGATATTTTTAAATGGAAAACAACTACCCACAATGCACCTTTGGCGTGCCATTAAATGATCTGACACAGCCAAAATGATGCCAAACAGAGAAAATGCTAAATACCATTCATCCATCCTCACATACAACAGTCAAATCTACCAGTCTGCCCCTAAGGCACTGAGCCAGCTCTGGATAGTATTAAATGTGTTTGCAGGTTTAAACAATTCATGAGATGAGCCAGCCTACTTGAGTGTTTTTAGCCATCAAGGGCTCCTTAGCTTCTCTCCTTAAAGTTAATTCAATCCCTCATATATATTGTTTCTTTCTACCGACTTTGACATTAGGTCTTTTAACTTGTCTGTTTGGTGTTAACCTGTCTCTTTCACTTCACATGTACAACCTCATTACACTTTTATCCAACTGTAGAAACACATAACCCTTTAAATATGAAAAAAAGATAAGCGAGGGGACCCTAGCTCTGGAATTTATTTAGCTTTATTTAGAGTAAGACCGTAGAGTTTAAATAAGAATCGGCTCTTGAAGGCCACATTTTGAAAATGAATACGAAGCCTTGACATTAAATCTGGTCTTCAAATTTAATTTTAGTTGAATTAAAATTAACTCTGACTTAAGATCTGCTTGAGAAAATGTAATTGTTCTCCTTTTGTAGCAGCTCAAAAGGCAGTCACCTTCTCCAAGGTTAGCCCAACTGTGAGCTAACACTTATCAGACACCACCAAACCATGCAGTGGTATTACTATGATGAATCTTCAAACAACTACATTCCTGAATTCCTGAAAAATCCCTGCTTTTAAACAATAGTAGTTGTCTGCAGGGGAGTGAATTGATATATGGGGCTTTCAGTGCAGTTCTGTACAAATATCAAGGGCATAATTTGTAACTCTTTTACCACATGGGGTGAATAAGTCTTGAGCTCTGGCTGGAGAGAAACACGGGGCAAAACGCCTGGTGTTTGCCAAAAGTAAGATGTGTCGATTAACTCTCAGTCATCTTAGAAAAGGCGCTTTGAGATGGTTCCCAGAAAATACAACTGCCAGGTATGAAGACATCTGGCAAAGTAAAACTGAATCAGGACAATTTTTAATCAGATAAATGTGAGCACTATGAATAAGCTCTCGCCTAATTATTTTCCGACAAATGAATTTCAAATGAATGAGCTGTTACAATTAGTTTATTAATGTCTCACTGTAAAATTATGAATAATATTCTTGGCACAATAAACAATGAATTTTAGGTATTGATAATAGGCAGAGCAGAACAGGTCGCTCATTGTTTTCCCATAAAAATGACATTGTTGGTTTTGACATCTAATGAAGAAAAAAGCTCAATTTGAGCAGCCCAGTCTCCCTAAGATCATATTTGACCCTGCTGCTGTGCCTTTTAAACACAATATATACGATACGATACGATATACGATATATGATATACGCATTAGGTTTGGTGACTGTGTTGATTTAACACATTTTGTTTTCCCAGAACTTGGTACTTTTCCTGTTTTGTAAAATAACTGGAACTTAGCAGGAGAGGAAACATCTGGGCAAATCGTGCTGGAGTTACCCAAGTGACCAATTTGATATTGTTGAGCTGTGATTCTGTTGCTCAAACAATACAAGCACTGATTTTCTGCATGGACACACACAACGTGCGCAAGTTTATGCTTGCTTGTTCCTGAAAACAAGTGGATAGACTGTGTGGGTGCTAGAATTGTGAATTCAACTTTTTGTGATTTTTATGTGGTCTTTTTCTCTTTCCGTTCTCCGTTTTGTGTCCATTTCAAACCCTCACAACATGCACACAAGCATGTCTTTTTGCTTACTTTTGCGATCATGTCCAGTTGTGTTGATTGCAAGGTCATCACTATATAATTAGAGAGTAGCTGAAAGGCTCGGATTAGTGCGCAACACCTGTTCCTTGTGGATTACGAAGTAAAACACAGGGCATAATATGCAGTGAGGCTTAATTATACAGTACACGGTGTGACCATCTCAATACAACATTTACATCTGGGCATAGTTTATACAAAAAGCAGGCCATGCTTTATGGTAAACTCTCTCCAGTTTAAGCTGGAGGCCTTTGTTTATAACAGGTAAAGTGGCCTACAACAGCTTCTCGTCTTCTTACCATAATTAGAGTGGTGGTCGTGTTAATGCTATTATTTTTCTTACAAGTGAAGAGGATATTTAGCGTTTGATGTGCAAATAAAGAGAGCAATTAGAGTATACTGTAGAGATAAACGATGGGCGTAATTACAGCACCTTTGTTCCTATTGTAAATCATTTTGGCTTTTTGTTTATCCTCATTAGACTATAGAAGCAGGCCTTTCATGTGTCACGCTGCGCTGTATCATTATTTGCATTAATAGATTTTTTATGGCTTTCAAGGGAATTTCAATATCGATACCAAATAAATAGTCTGTTCACTCTAATTTAATGTGTTCGCCATACGCTTCGCAGGGAAAATTAGACAATATTACATAAAGCGTGATAATTTTGCGTCTCTGTGGAGTTTCAATTAGTTTCTTCTGGTTAAGGAGGTGTTGTTCCTGGTCTAAGAGAGAACCCTCAATGCAGTATTCAGCTGGTTTTCCCCAGAATATTGTGGAATTGTCATCTCAGGTTAATAATGTCATCGTAGATACGTGGTGTATTTTTTATTGTTTTTCCACATCTCTTTAAGGAAATCCCAGTGTTCATTCACCGCAACATCTCCCCGTACGTACGTGATGAGACTATAGAGTAGAATTACACTTGCTTGTTTTCCGCACTGTACTATGCCCCAGAAGAGCGGAGATATCACCGCACTGTGTGAAAAGTCTCCGCTTCTGAATAACACTATATATTCAGTACAGTCTGAACACTGCTGCCTCTCTACTGAAACAAAGCCCAAAGTTTGTGGACGCAATACTACATAAATATGTTGATAAATTGTGGCTCATAAAATCACAGTGATGAAATTAAGGTTAATCAAAACCGACTAAGTCTTTGGAGTCATGCAGCAGCCCACTGCCAACAGGGAGAGCCAAGGCTCCATAACCTATCAAATGTCTTAGCTTATTTTCACAAAATTTTATGATGTATAATAAAACAACAGAAGTCAAATTTTCACTCTTCGGGAAATGTGTTGTGTGTGCTTGGAAGTTGGTGCATTGTGATTGCACAAGCCAATATTTTGTCGTCAAAACGTTCTATATTGTGTTTTTGTGTGTGTATGTTTTGTGTATGTTTGTCAATTGGTAATTTGCAGTCTTCTGTTAATACCCCACCGAGAATTAATCAATTAATTTCTAGCACATTGTAATGAGATTGTGGATTAGGTTAATCCTCACATTAAGCTGAACAGGCATTAAACGGTTGGTCACTCATATTTGATATTAACTGCAGATCCTGTTTTCTAGTAAAACATTGCACACACAATACATGGATGGCTTTTTCTAAGTAAGGTTCCACAAATTTAGCTCTATCATAATGTCACGACTGTGATATGCACACTTAGATTTTCCATTCTTATGTGGCCCGTTGTTTTCTGGAGGACTGGATGTGAGAGTTTACTGATTGAAGAGTAGGTTTGGGCCAAGTCAAACTGGTTTGATATGAAGCCCCTGGACGAACCGGTATAATGTATTTTACCTGTAGGTGTTTGACTTCCACTCTGGAGTGTCTGCAGAGTGGAAGAAATTACACTTTCAGAGCTAGTAAATGAGAGTGTAGCGAGTCCAGTCCTCTTGGTGGCGGTAATGCACCTCTAAGCTGGTTTAACAACCACAAATAATGAGAAGAAGAAACAGGGGTGAAGTGGCACTATCTCCGGCGCTGGCACAGCTCCAATAGGGCTTAACACAGGTTTAACACAGCAGCGTATGCGGTCTAAAGCAGCATCGTAATCAGTTTTGCCATGACTTTTTTCCTGTTTACACGCTGCCTCACCTACATTTTTCAGCTCACCTCTTTCATCACTTTCAAATCCAACACGTTAAAGTGTTGTTGGTGCAGTTTTAGTTTTCTTTGAGACTAAGTCTGTCATGTGTCTTCTTTTCATCACCCAAAAAAACACTTTCTGGTAAACACATGCACCTCATGCATCTTCCCCCCTCCCTCTAATGTGATCTTCATGCCGCTGCCTCGGCTCCTCAGACACTCACCTATGTTAGTCTGTTTGTAATAAACATAACATTGTGCTCATGATATTGTCATGTTGCTTATTACTAATGTAAAACGAGTTGAATTTACAGCCGTGATGCCGTCAGCACAGGTCATAATGACACATGTCGGTTCAGCCGGTTTGTATAAATCCAACCAGTTTAGGCTTCTACACAGGACCGGACTGGCCAAAGCGGAAATTGACCCAACTCTACCTCAGAGACATTCTTTTAAATAATTATTAGATATAATTATTCAGTATCCTCGTCCAAAGAAACCAATGTGACATAGAGGAGATTGAATAGATAACAAAAATAATCTATTATCTGAAAATAATCACATTCCTCCTAGTTAGATACATGTATAGATAAAATAGCTATTAATGCAACAGTGAGTGGGAGAGTTGCAGTAAACTGCAGATATACTGATGACTGCTGCTCTCTCTGAAAATGTTGGAGATGTCAGAAAGTCTCAAGAACGTCAAGAATCAGGCGTTTTCCCTATTCCTCACCAAATGTTTAAGCAAGACTTGTGAGAGTTTAGGCACCTTTGTTTGAAGACATAAAGTATTGTTTTCTAAGTATTTGGACTAATGGAGCAGTAGGATGATATGCTCTGGAGCAGGTGCACACGTTTGCGCAAACTTGGCAAAGGGGTATACATGTCCAAGAAATTAGCTTACAGTACATACCTTAATTCCTGTCAAGTCATTGTTCAAGTGATGAGTCTGTCACAGCCCCGTTTTCCCTGCTGTCCCTCACCTGGTGTACTTTTCCATTTGCCCTGCCTCACTCCCACCTCATTAGTCAACTCACCTCCCCTGTGCGCTCAGCTGCCGCTCATCAGCAATCAGCGCTGTATGAGAATCCCTGCCTTTCACACAGTCGTCGCCAGGTCGTTGTGTTCCATGCTATCGGACGTTGCGCGCACCCGCGGACTGCTACCCTGTTGCGGACTCTCTCTCTTTCCGTGGAGCCTCATCTACATCTCCAGTCTTTTTCTAATCCGTGCCACGGATTCAGTCTCGGTCTCCGGTTCCCCTGTGGCTGCACGGTGCTTCCCAGCGATGTCGTCTCAGCGTGAGTTTTCTGCCCGCTCTCCTGAACTCACCTGTGGCTCTGAGCCTCTCCTCGACACGCTCCATGCACCCCAGCGTGAGTGCTTCCACCCTCTGTCGGCTCTTCGGCTCCTGCCTGTTTCCCCCGTCAGGTCCTCGCCTCTTGTTTTCTACACTGGAGCAAAGACTGACCCCCATGTCTGTTTTTCCACCTGAGCTTCAGTTTTGTAAGCTGAGCATTTAATAAACCTCCTTTCCATTCATTTTTGACTGTGTTACTGCATTTGGGTTCGGCCTCTTACACCCACAACAGTCAAGTCAGGCAAACTTCTGATCTATCGTACATAAAAAGTTGAGCCATCAAATACAAGCCTCCCAAATAAACAACAATGCCGAGCGGCCCTCTGGAGTCGTGTAAACCTATGGGTGTATATATTTTAATCTCATAGTGAAAACAGAGTCATTGTTTCTGTGTGTTTCTTCAGATAAACAAATATTACATCAAAGCTAAAATAAACTGAATAGTAGCCTAAAGCATTTACATAACTGACCACGGTGGACTGTAATTCTTCTTACTGCAGTACTGCACTTCAGTACTAATTTGAGGGCTTTATACTTCACTTGAAACACAGCTGCCGCAGATGTATGTACAGTTACAAAAATGTGGACTAGTGTTTACTTCACCAATGAGTAGATGTGTTTCAGATTTCCTCCGGCTAATGTCAAAATTGATCAAAAATATTGGTCCCAAATTATACAAAAATGCAGAGTTTTTAGTCAAATAACAAAAACCCATCACACCGCAACCTAAGTCCTCCAGAAAGGAGAAAAAAATAGGATGCATTCTGTTATTGTTTGGTTGTAACAAGCTACATCTTATAAGAGGTGAGAAACACCGAAAATCTGATCTGACCAGATCACCGTGTCCTACCCACATGTGAATGAAGTGAGGGCAAGATATTCAGCCTCCCCTACATCAAGCAAAGCAACAATAAGGAGGTAGTGTATTCATTTATTATTCATTCGTTGCCTATTTACTTTTCCAAGAAGGGGTTCATATTTTTTTTTTTTGGTTTTTAAATATAAATTGATTTAATTGTAGAGATCAGGTTTTATGGTGATACATTTTCAATTTCATGCCATCAGAAACACTTTACTTGAATGGAGTTTTGCTGTTAGCATTAAACAAGTGTCATTCCCATACTCTGTTGGAGTTTGGGCTGTTTTAATAAATATTCATCACTGTCTAGCTAGAAACAGAGAGCTTCCCCAGTCCCTGATGTCATCCCAATGTACAGCTGCATAGTGAATTACTTTAAAATGATGGCAAAGGAGTCAGTTCCAATACCCAGGGCATATTTCAGGCTAACATTTTAGGAATGTACAAAGTCAGTCTTCCATTTATTATCAATGGAGCAGCTCCAGGCTGTAAATCAGAATGACATCAAGGATGAAATACTTCTTGAAATATGAGATTCAGGGAAAACTAACTGAGCCTGTTTCAGACACTTTCGTATCCTGTAGCAAGAGCTAATTCAATTTTTTACATTCATGTCCTAATTTTCTGTTAAATGACTTCCTGCTCGAACACTCTTGACAATTACGTAAGTCTTGGACAGTAAACTTGTTCATAATGCACACTTAAGTCAGTATAATTTGTTTTCTTGAATTCGGTTTGTCTAATAATGACACTGACTCTGAATGAAACAGTCTAGGTCTTCTGGTAACAGCTACTTTTCAGAACTTTTCTGCCTCTTAAAAGGGCTTTGGGGGAGCTGATGAAGGTCTTGTACTGCCAAGCATGTTTATTATAAATGGGACTGGATAACGCTTCCTAGATGTGGTTCTAAAGATATTTTTGATCCAAAGTGGATGTTTTGGAAGTCGTCTGTTCAGTATGATGTGTGCAGCCAGTGTCTGGCCTCAGCCAAAGGTAGTTTTTTTGAGCCGAAGATCAAGCTAATGCCAGTACACAACATTAACTTGACTGTTTTTAATCTTGATATTCATAAAATAACACCTATGGTGTATGTAGCTAGAAGACCATTAAAAATGCCATGTAAAAGTAACTAGTCAACAAATAGCATTTCATACATTATCTGATTGTCAGGTTGATGTTTACTTGTCATTCCTACTCCTTTACTTAACACTGTATAACTCATTATATGGTGCAGTTTTCCTTCACGGATTGCTACAGATTCCAGGAATCCCACAATCCAACAGCATACAATGTACACTGTTATATTTACTTTATTTGACCTTTGTATAAATAACTATATCTCACAATCAAATAGCCTTCTAAAAAAACATAATGCAGGCTCCATAATGCAAAGTGTATTTTTCTACATTGAATAAACAGTGGCCTTTTGACTCTTGGTGTCTATTGATGCGAAATATACATTTTGTAGGGGCTGTGCATTCAGTGTTGAAAACAGGCATCCTAGATACCACAGATATAAAAAGTACAGTAGTTTGATTTATTGTAGTCAACTGCCATCCTCAGGTCAGAGGCACAATACCAAATCATTCATGCATGTGGGCATGATGTCACCTGCTGCACCATACATTTATGTCATACATCACAAAAACCTACCATTTCAACAGTGGCGTGACATTTCATAGCCATGTATTTTCAAATAGAAATGGTCCATGCGTGTACAGTGCTAAGGCACATTTCAATTAGCACTTATTCTCATCACCATGTACATGTGCATCATTGCATTTGGGTTAACGGTATTGTATAATAACAGAAATACATAATTTATTACATCAGATTACGTGATGTTTGATGGATATGTGGCCATTAGACTGAACTGTGCTAAATAATAAGATGAGACACATCTCAACAAATTATTATTATTAGTCATCCGTGCAATAATATCTGGAATTAGTGAAGTACTAACAAAACTAATTTCATGGATTTAATGTTTTGAAGCAGTAATAACTCTCCAGTCAAAAGTAATGTTATTATTACATCTAGAAAATGTTCATTGTATGTAGCTCATGTGCATGAATCTTAGTCCCACATAGCCAGATCTATCTTCACACTTCGTTATCGCTGCGCCAACACTGGAAATAGGTCTGGCTCCATTATCATTCTGCAAAAGTTCTCTGGGTTGTTTGTCTATTTCTTGGGTGAGACTGAGCGCAGGACGCGTTAAGAGTGCCTTCGAAAAATAGTGTAAGGAGAGAAGTTGTTTTAGTCAAACGTATGCGCATGACGAAGCGCACCATTAAAATGACTAAATCCCTACTAAAGAAAATGCTACATTAAAAAGACCCGTCTTTAGCTGCAGCTCGGAGGTTGTCGTTCTTTGACGCAGTGAGGGGGATTTTCAAAATGATAACACGTACATAGTGGAAGGAAGGAGAATGACAATCCAGGCGCTGTGCAAGTGAAATAGACACTTACTCCGGCAGAGTACAAATCTATCTGAATCTACTGAATCTATCTAGTGCTATATCAGTTCCATTTTAAGAATAATAAAACAGTTTTGCTCGATTATTATATTCTATTTCTACAGTTAGGTCCTACTAAATCTCACACACTGGACCTTTAAAACAAATATACTTTCAGTTAGTTAGATAGTTACATTTGTATGCAAACAAATAAATGTAGAAATAGATATTACTAGCTGGCCTTTGATTTTTCAACTCTAGCAGAAGTTTCCAACAAAAACGTTCGGCAGCATTTAACAAGTATCGTACACAACCACAAAAATATGTGTGGGAAAAGGTAGAAGTAATGACAACTGGCAGCCAGCCCAAAAGAATACTTTTTCAAACCTTTTGAGCATATTCATTATTTGCAAACCCTCGTGGATCCTGCAGAGGCGTGATGTGCTGCTTTTGGAAACTGCACAAATCATACTAAAGAATGCACGTCATTGTATGAGTGTGTAGGCGGACACTAACGTTCCTGGTGCTGGACACATTAGTACGTTTCTGTGTGGTTTTGCCGGTACACGTGTTGTTGTTATTTTGGATTGGATAAGTGGTAACCTCAATCACATTAATTCTTCTCCAGGGTGTCTCTTGATCACCCATCCAAAAATTTCAAGCTTGTTCTAAGTGTCGTAGCTGGAAATATAGCAAAGACTTTTAAAGTTTAATTATATTTCTCCTGCTCTGGTCTTTCTGTACTGGATTTCAGCACAGACTAGAGCTGATTGTAAGACTGTGTTCCTAAGTCACTGTGCCCTTAATGGTGTGGCAGCATCATATCTATCCCACACCATCCATTTTTACACACACAGCTGTACTCTGCTCTCACTGCAGGGGTCTATTCCAGAGAGCAAGTTTAGCAAACTCTGAAGTTAAGCCTGAATTCTGAGTTGATGAACCCTGAGATAGTTTTAATTTCCAGAACAGCTGATCCGAGTTAGCTCAATCACCTCTGAGTATTTTGAGTATGAGTTAATCACCTGTGTTACGGCTATAAAAAGTATTGTCACTGGAGCTAAGAGATGAGGATTCACCATGGCAACGGGTAATCATGTAAAAACGTGCGTATGTGGACTACATGTAACAGGAGTATAGTTAAAAAAATCAATTCATTAACAATAGTTTTATTAACACTAAGTTTGTTTGGTGCTGGTTATTCCTTCAACATTTGATATGGATTTCTTTAAGGGATGACAATATTTCTATTCTAGCCTTTGCATTATTTTTTCACAATATTCAATATGCAACTCTTTCAGTAGACCTACAAAACAAAACATAGCCCGTCAATCAAAATTTCCAGTTAAAATAGCATCTGGGTTAAAAATGAACATAACCTTGAGCTCTATTTTACATATAAATCAACAACATGCAGGGTAAATTTAATTTAAGTTACTGCAGGTAATTCAAGATGCAACACAGACTTGCTCTGAAATATTCATATAATCTTGTATAACCGAAACATTTCGTCATCATTACAGAGAGCATTTTTCATTGCTTACATTATTATTTCTATTTACAGAATATTCCGTGTTCAGTTTAGTCTCCAGTCTATCTGACATTGACTCAGGTGTTGTACTGTAAGGTTCAGTCCTGCATCGTAGTGAGGTGAGTCGTCCACTGCAGCTGCTTCTCAGATTGGTTAGAATGTGGTGAAGAGGATGATCCAAAACGTCCAAGATGTCCTCCACCTTTATTCAGTCTGCATCTTTCCACCACAGTCCCCAGTGAGTCCAGCTTCACCGAGCCAGCATTTTCCGCCAAGATAGTAAGTTGAGTAACATAGGCTCTAAAGTCGAATATGATCTCACGCCCTTAAACTGAAAAGAATGTGTTTGGATACAATGTGATATCATATGTATAAATGAGGAAATGAAGTGGCGTGTCAGAGAGCTCCTTCAGCAGCAGGAGGGGAGAAGACAAAGTGAAACTCAGCGTTTGTCAGAGAAAATTCCCTCATCTCAGGGTTACCAAACTCTGAATTTTCACTAAACAGGTCATCAACTCATCCTCAAAATAAATCAAAGTTTTGTTGGCTTAAACAAACACTAATATCACATCTTCTTGATTGTATGTACTTTGTTAAACCAGAAAACATAGGACAGCAGCAGTGAAGGCCTGGCAGTAATGCTCAGTACTCAGTACTCCGCTAGGCAGGGTTGCGTCTTTATCGGACATAACACCTTTATGTAAAGGACCTGGGATTGAGAGATTCCCCAAGAAGGTCATTCATTTATTACCTTAAGGTGGGCAGTTAAGTTTTGTGGTAAGGTTTAAAGCCAGACAGGTACTTTCCAGAGTTTTGATTCATATAAGCTACTTTTTTTGTGTCCCCCCCCAAAAAAAGAGATGTTAAAGACTGGTCAAGTCACTGGGATCAAATGAAACCTTTTTCATCAGAACTCGAACCAATAAAGAACTGTGAAGGAAGAACCAATAATGAATGTAATTAGATCCTGTGGACGCAGCTTTTCAAAAATAAATTCCTCCATTTCACCTAAAATTAATTTCAACTTCATCCTTCAGCAGCCACAATTTCTACAGTACATTGTGAAGAAACATTCTTCTGCGAGGTTAATAAGGCTTTTTAGTGTTTCATGCTTGATATTACTGAACCTTGATGTCAGTAACTTTCTTTTATTCCAAACCTGGAGCCCTATCAGAAACAGGCCTCTGCTCTTATCCGGTGCCATCATCTTCAGATGCCAACACTACTGATATTTGGGATAAAAGTGAGCCCTCTGTGCTGTCGCTGTGGGGTTAGGCCACTGTGAAGCCCAGATCAGAGGCACCTCTGACTGGAAATGACCATGACTCAGTCACAGGCTGATAAAGAGAGAGCGAGTTTGTTTGTTTTGAAATGAATCACACACTGTATAATGCATGGTGGTAGTCAGGGCAACACTGACTTGTCCAGCTGTGATGAATTCAGCTGCTCCCTTGACTGATGAGGACAACAACTTTGCTGTGTGACTTAGTGAGAGACAAAGCGTCTATGGTGGCAGTATTGGCTGTCACAGCAGAAAAGCTGAAGTTCAATTAACTTGAGAAAAAAGGCGCCTCTCTGTGTCCTCCCTTGTAATATTATCAGCAACGTAATTTATGACCTGAGAGTTCAAAACGATGTAGCTCACTACTCAAGTTACTCAGGCAGTTATATTTATGAAAAGCTGTGTTTTAGATTAATGAAGCAGCAGCGTGGGGGTCTTTTGACTTTTAAATTAAAGTCTTAGAAGATCCATTTTTCAAATGTTAGTCCAAGTGAGACAGATAATTACAGGTCCTTGTGATCACAACACTCAAATGCATTAAACCCTGGCTGCTGCAAACAGGGTGCACAGTCATTAATAGGAGCATAAAAATGCAGGAGTGTAAATTCTAATTTTAATGCAGGAGCTTCAATCACACCTCCATCTGTGTGCCTTATTGAAAATGAGTCTGGGTGACTCTGCAAAATAGATCAACCTCTTATATATATATATATATATATATATTAAAAAAAAGATACAAGATGTAATGCACAATAATTAAAAGGCTCATTAAAATGCCATCACACTCTTAAAGGCAAAACATTTTTGTAAAAGAAACAACGAAAAACAAAGAAACAGCAAATAAAAAAAAGAAATAATAATCCTTCTCAGTCATCTGTTCCATTAGAGTGTGGTGGTGCATTTACCTACAGAGACCCTGTTTTCTGCCTGTATTGTCCTATTTTCCTCTTGTTTTGCTGTGTTAGGACATTTCTGGACTTTTGGGCAGTGTTTGTTTTTTTACCTCCAGCCGATAACGACATCACGCAGGGTGTGCAGGCGCAGCACTATAAAAACGTAGCAACCCCGGTTACAGCTTTCTCCTCTTCCTACTTTGTGTGATTATTTGTCTGTCTGAGAGACAAAACTCGAAACACACAGATAGTAACAGAAACCTCTGAACCTGTCTAACGCATAAACCTGTCAGCCAGGAAGAAGCATGCTTTGACTGTATTCACATAAAACCTTCCCTTATGACCGTGTGGGTGTATTTATTTGTCATTTAGAACATAACCACTGTGAAACAATCAATAAATAAGATTTAATGTC
>JAPQRN010000008.1:18243567-18294719 GCA_037367275.1 Coranthus polyacanthus | reverse complement strand
TATGACCGTGTGGGTGTATTTATTTGTCATTTAGAACATAACCACTGTGAAACAATCAATAAATAAGATTTAATGTCTGTAATACACTGTTTTTTTGTCTTGCTAACGCTGCTTGCTCTCCTCATTCAGCCTGTTGCTCGCTTGACCATCAGTCTCTCTCACTTGCACGATGAGGGGAGAGGAAGTTTACAAACAACAAGCAAAAAAAGGTTGCATGTCACCTTTATGTTTTGCAGCTGGTAGATTAGCAAAACTGGCCAGCAGTTGTTTTGGAAGGAATCATTGTATTTTTTTAGCAGCTGATGCTTCCAGGTGACGATTATAAATTACATGTAAATGGTTTTAACTTCTCACACAAAGTTGGATAAAATAAGACAGTCTAAGCCGCAGCAAAGTCTACTTTTACTCAAAAATAGTTCATTTCTGCACCACTGATCTCAAAATACTTCACCACTTCGCCTTCCACTTTTTTGGACTTTTCTAGTGAACCACAAGTTATTATTTAAATCCATTAATTTGCCCAGAAGTAGTTAGATTTAACAGGCTTTGGTTGGGTTGCCCCAGAGGACCGCTATGCCAAAGTTTAATCAGTCACTGATTAAAAGCTTTGCAATATAAATCAGAAAATGTTGGTGCCCTCAAGGGTTGATAATTATCACATTTTGGAGATTTGCCTAAATAAGGTGTCTGCAGAGATCTGAGTCAGTATTCACAAAGCCCAATAAGACAGCTGTGGACTGGACTTCATCTGAAAGTTAGATCTTTTGAAAATAAAACCATTATTATACAGCCATTCCAAAATATGTCAAATGCTTCTGTTTCACGTATCATACAATCTCCACTTGTCAATGATAGTCACAGTATTCAGGAACATTTGTCCACGGGTTCTTGTTGTCTCAAGTACTGTATATAAGTGCTTATTTGCTAAGAAAAAGTCAACAGACTTTTATGCACTGTGATCGCCACCACCTGGAGCCGTTGTTCAGTTTATGAAACAGTAAATTGACAACAAACGCAACTGCAACAATAAATTTACATGAATGCAATCTTTTTGAAAAAGACCTTGATTTTTATTAGAATTCATGTAAGAGGAAGGTGAACATCCTTTCATTAACTGCACTCTCCTCTGCCTTGACAGGTACGGTTCTGGTTGAAAACATGCAAATCAATGGCCGTGCTCAAGACCCAGGCAGAACCATCTCCCTGACGTTGCTGGACAACTACGACTACTGGGTGATACTTGAAGCAAAACGGCAGAGGCTCTACCTCAACAGCACTGGACGAGTTCTGGACAGAGATGTGAGTATAAGAAGCTAATTTTGTGTGTGGCATCTGGGTAATTAATGTTTTGAAGCTAATGATTTTGTGTTGTAGTGCCTCTTTATGTCAAATGAAGGCAGATTACAGCATATTTAACTGTTTAACGGGCTGTTAAAAGTGCTCTAGATATTAATATAATATCTGTCTCAAAGGTTTTTTTTTTTCTTTTACTGGCAGCATATTTGATTTAATATCAAATAGTGTTAATGTGGTCTTTAAATCAGTTATTGAATTGTTGCAATGTGAAACATTCACATAATTCACATAATAAAGTATTATGTTATTGAGAGTTGGATGTAATTGTTCAAGGGCAATGTGTCTCTGGTGCTAAGTACAGTAAGTAAATATATAAAGAGATGGAAAAATTACATGCAAACACTTGTGTCTATATGTAATGTGTACAGTTCTCTTCAGTTCACCAGTGCATCAAGTAAACCTGCGTTGCATATAGATGAGTCTGCAGGTTAGCACAGCGTGTTAAATGTTGTGACTGCTCTGGGAAAGAAGCTCCCGTTTTAATGTGTGATTTTATGTGTTACAGATTAAAAGATGTGAGCTGAAAGCTAAGGTACCAATGGGATTTATTAGAAATATGGGTAATTAACAAGAGAGATGTCAACACTGAAGGAGCGCTCAGGAGGCAAAGCCCTTTTCTAGAATAAAAAGAACAGACAGGAGAGACGACGCTAACCAAGCTGCATTACACACACATGGCAAGACCATCTTTGTTGCTAAATTCAGATGATATCTGACAGGTAGTGGTAACAAGACAAGCTGCTGCGCTCTAATTCACAGTTGAACAGGACATGGCACAAGGCTCACAACTCTACTTTTCAACAGACATTTTAATAATTTATTACATAATATTCAAAATGCAAAATCAGACTGTAAAGCCCAGCTGAAAAATAAAACAACAATAGTCTGATTTGTTTACACCACCGCTATTCACAAATTACTAAGGGGGTTGAGTAATTTTTTGAAAACATCCCGAAAGGCGATTGGCACTGGATCAAGACTGCAGGGTACTGTCCGCTGAAAAACAAGGCACACTTTAATTCACACATTTGATTCTGATTAGATTCTGATAATGGTAGACTCTCCCTCTTTGAGATGCCTTTTGTCCTATGAGCGGGTTTTGTACGTTGAAGAGTTTTCTTTTGACACGGTCTCCTTTTTCTCTTTCTCAGCCACCAAATTACATTACCACCATTGTGGTCCAGGTCCAGTGCACCAATGAGCTAGTTGGTACCGTCATTTTACACGAGGTGCGGATTGTTGTGAGGGACAGGAACGACAACATCCCTCGTTTTCAACAGCCCCGCTATTATGTCGCAGTAAATGAGGTAAGGTGGCAACTCCGGGGTTAGCCACTCTGCAGTTCTCCGCAATTACAGAATGTTTCTTATATTTATGCACACCTGCATCATTCTCCTTATGTTCTATTACACTTTGTTTTAATCACAGGGTGGGAAAAGTTCACAAGCTGATGCTCAGAATCTTTCGGTGCTTTTCCACCACATGGTACTGGTTTGACTTGACTCGTTTTTGGTACCAGAGTCGTTCCACTGCAGATATAGTAGCCTGTCTTTGTCTAAATATCTGCACTTCCTCATTTGACCATGGTGTGGTTTTGTGGGGAAAGCTTGTGTATTAAAAGATTTTTCCACAGACTTGAGTGTGCAGAGGCTTTTATCCTTTGTTTAGTTTGATTATTTACAAGCTCTAGCACCTCAACTAAATCTGATACCAGATGAGCAGTGATTTTTATTCTTCACTTGTGGTTTTGCTGATTGCCATATAATCAATGGTATAGTACAATACATTAATATAACATAGGGTACAGTGACAAGAGTATATTACTTTGGATATTTATTTATTTTTTAAAAAGCCAGTTTGTTCTTTCCTGTAGGGATGACACAGTGATAGTGACAGTTCTTTTAGTAGTCTATAGTGTTTTCATGTCACCGTTTGGTCTTGGCCAAAAGAACGTAACACATACCTGGTACTATAGACAAATTTTTGCTTTATGGAAAAATCAAAAAACGCCAGTAGAGTTGAATCCAGTTGAGTTGATGGTACCATGTGATGCAAAAGTGCCATTTGAGAACTCCCTGAAAAAAACACAGCCTATCGTTCCAAATGTAGCAGCATAGTCACGTATGTGATGAGTATTTAACAAGTTCCGTATTCATCAAGGTACTGGGTCAGGAGGGCGCTGTTGGCTGCTTACATACAGTTTTATACAGTGATGAGCACATTGCAGTACAGTTTGTTTGTTTTTTTTCCAAAACCAAATTTGCATGACATGCATTGATTACAGACAAATAATCATTAAAGTCTAAAAATTCTAAAATTAGAATACAACAGCACCAAAATTGTGTGCGATCATGACTTTCATCTCCTTTGTTCACAGATTTTGTACATTGTGCATTCAGAATGCCTGTCATGGTGTATTATCATAGCCATGCACAACTGCCCCAACAGTACAGTGAATCATTCCACATTGCTGTCAACTTCTCTCCTGAAAAAGCTCTTTTGCCCACTGCCTGGTCCTGTTGAGTTCTCTGAGGGCTCTGGGGAACAGCAGAGGTTCTCATACTTCCTTTTTGTTATTCTGTCAGCACTATGCGTAAGCCTTCATACTGCTGCTGACTGCAGCATTCCCCCTCTTGATTTTATTTATATACTAATGGGGTGAAGTGGCAACAGTAATAGCTATATGCATAGACTCGCTTCAATAAGTAGATGTTCTCTACTCACAAGAGGTTGTTTCACACTTGTCTCTCTTGCCCTCATATTTTTTCTCCAGCTCACACCAGTTGGAACGACCATATTCACTGGCTTCTCAGGGAATAATGGTGCTACAGACATTGATGATGGGCCCAATGGACATATAGAATACAGCATCCTTTACAACCCAGATGACCCGGTATATGGACAAGTCATGTCAAATTCTTTAACTATCAGTGGTAATTTACCTTTCTTATTGTCTTATCACTCACTTTGTCTCCCTCGCTTTCTTTCAGTTATCTAATGGGACCGTAAGCGTTGCAAACACCCTTTCAGGACACATCACTCTGGCAGAGAGGCTGAACTATGAAGAGAGAACTCGTTATCTTGTGTTAGTCCAAGCCAATGTAAGTTCGTGCAGCCTCACAAAGCACTTTTCTTTCAAAGTTCAATGACCAGTCGGCACTGAGTATCACTAGATTACATGCTATGATTTGTGCATGTTTTCATTTGTTTGAGACTTTCAACTGCATTGACCCTGAGGTGTGAAGAACTCTTACTGCCAGTGAATGCTACTCATTTAAGTCCAGCCAGTTACTTAATTATTTTTGATTGTAATAAAAGAGCTTTGATTAACAAGTTGCAGTTTTTGCACCCGGCTGACAAGATGTACTATGTTGGAATAATTCCTACCAGTGGATGACTCTTTCAGTCTTTGCTACATGAAAGAACAACAACCTCTGAGCCAGTGACTGCACACTGCAAAGGACTAGTTCTGACAAAGACATGCAGAATTTTCATGTGCCGTTTTCTTTCTGTTGGGATTTAGTTATTTTAATACCATGATTCACTTCCACATGTGCAAATGTTTTTAAAATTTTGCAAAGGCACTGTTACTGCGTCCGGCACTTAGCACTGCATAAGATGAGTGTAGGCAGACCTAAATTATACAAAACAGGAACATTACATAAAACAGGTAATGTAATGTTATGTGAAGAAAAAAAGACTAAGTCTCAGCTTACATTGTGACTTTACAGTGTAAAATGTCTTGGAAGGCTTTTATATTTTTTTCCCTTGACCACTTATGCAAACTAATGTCGGGTGCCTCAAATCATGGCTGCTTAGTCCATTTACTTGTGTAAAACTGATATTGCATGGTCTGTTTTGTATTCAGCACCAGTTGAAGTCAAAAATGTTCATTTGTAGCTTTGAATTGGAATGGTCAAGGAGCTATTTTACAGGGTGTTGGACCTTTCAGTTATTGTACGAGACTGATGTTTTGAACACAGTGTCAATATTTTGCTGCTTTACTGGGTTCAAGTGCTTACATTGCATAATTTCTACTCTGAGTGTAGTACAGAGTAAAACTGTGGTCTGTTTTCATTACAGAATATAACTCATCATTTGGCTACCTTTTTTTCAGTTTTATGAACCATAAGAGGAAGGTGTGTTGACATGTAAACAAGTGCTAATTGCACACTTTTCTATTAGCAGTTACTGGAAATCTAATCACACAAGTTGTTTAATTCACTCTTAAGACCATTTCAGAGTAAATCAAGCAGAGAGGGGTGAGTCCTTTGAGGTTTCATTACTACTCACATTTTTTAAAAAGCTGTGATTAAAAATGATCTTTGAGTCTGAGATTACTGTTTGCAGTCTTATAAACCAGTGTATCTTTGAATAGCAGCTCATTTAATTATGGATTTTACTTGAGGGAGGGTATTTCTTCCGCACTCTCACGGGGGCAACATGACCAAGAAAATATTGTAAAATAAGTAATCCTTATGATCACGCTAAAGCAGCATGAATAATAATGAACATTTTATGTGCTTGTTTTACATTTTATGCATGTTTTATAGTCCGTTTCCTTGACCATCAGGCGGCAAATGCCACAACACATCTATTTGCTCAGGATTTGACTTCAATTGCAAAAACATGGAGGCTGGAATTTAGGATTTTCCTAGAATAGAAAAAAGAAAACTTATTCTACATCATCAGATCACTTGTTGACTGTGTTGTTTCAAAGCGTTTTTTATGTAAAATCTGCTACAGAACCTTTATTTATGGAAAATATTGCAATCTTATCTAGCCACAGATTACATTGTTACCCAGAGATTATACTGTACTCTCTAAAGCTGACGACGGATAGCACTGCAGGACAGATCATCATTTAGTAGCCAGCCCATCTCCCTTTCTCTTCATTTCCTGGATGAAGGAGCTAAGGATTCAGCCCTTTAGCCTGGCAAGAGGTCCTCCAGGGAGCTTACATTTTTTTCTTGCTGGAGGCCTTCAAAGTAGAGAAAGGAAGAAGACATGGTATTTACTAGAACTCTCCGCCGCTTGTGTCAAGAGTTCAATTATACTGACAATGCGAATCTTTGAAGTGCTGTACTGCTCACTTCACTGGGTACCGCTCTGGGAAGCAACAGCATCACCAGGGGGAATTTTTAAGGATAACTGCAGAAAAAAATATGTTTTATGACCTAGATGTAGTATTTCCTTAAGAAAAAAAAGGTTTGTAATAGTACAATCCCTTCCACTAAAATATGGACAACAAGGGGTAATTTCATGAAAACTTTGCTTAATAAGCTCACACAAATGAATCAATTGAATGTAAAAAGATACACAGTAAAACTAACCAGGCAGCTTAATGTAACACAATGCTTTAAAAATAGGTTAAAAGTTGTAATAAAAAATGTTATATTTATTTGGCACTGATTATGGTATTATGCAGGAAAAACAGGTTTAAAATGCAATGTAGTGATGCAATTGTAAACAACTGGTGAACAGTGTACAGTATATGTGCTGTAGTTGCTCTTTAACCAGTGAACACCTTTTTCATTTTTGTCGTTATATAATGAATATAATGAATAATAAAGGTTATTTATATACAAGACATAACTTCAAACATTACAAAATATGTTCTTGTTATCCTCCTGCAGCCAAATAACTGACTGTGAGTTTCCTACGGCTACTGCTGTAATATATTGCTCCATCACTGTGTAGTCTCTCTGCACAAAGTAGCAAATCGCCTGGGACACTGAAGGTTGAAACTGATTGCATTTGTTCATCTTCCAGGACCGTGCACCATACCCTCCCAACAGACAAACTGCTACTACAACTCTGACTGTGGATGTTCTGGATGGAGACGACTTAGGTCCAATGTTCCTGCCATGTATTTTGGTTAACAACACCCGTGACTGCAACCCCCTCACCTACCGTGTTGCTATCCCTGAATTCACTGAACCGGTGAGAACCAGGCCAACAGGCATGTGCGAACATACTGCACTTCCACAAGGACATTTGAACACAATTCCTCCTGTTAATAATATGTGCATATTTGCCGGTTCATACATGCGTATTGTGTTACTGTCTGTCTCTGCATATAAATGCGCAACATACTGTAAATACGCACTGAAGAGCCACTTCTTAACCCACACTGTTACATTGCATTCATGTTTGAAGTTAAACTATGGCACACTTATTAGAAAAGCCTAATTGTTCCTTTACGTCTGCTTTTGCCTCTTCACCTGGGGGCTGAGTAAGCCTTGCTACTTTCTCTCTGCATGCTAATTCCAGGGGCATTTTCTGGTCTGTTGGACCAGCAATTGCAGCTGAAGGCTGAATTGACCTGGGATGACAGCTGAACGCCAGTGAGATCATAGATGCAAGAAAAAGTTTGAGGGAGATTGTGTGGCAGCTGAGAACAAGAGATAAAAGGTTTAAGGTGGAGAAGCGAGTGTTGCAAATAGGAATATATTGTATAAGTCTATAGTCTATATATCCTGGCATATAAAAAGCTATTTGAATTGAGCTGAACTAAGGTGACATGACTTGAATTGGACTGTAGTAAATTGAGATCTGTTCTATCCTCAGAGCATAGGTCATGGCTTTGACTTTGGCTTTGTTCTCTCTCTTATACTTAGCAGACTTTCATGTCACTACATGCAATTCCTTTGGGTGCTTTTGCCCCCCCCCACAGCTTAGAATAGTACAAGTAATGCGAATTACAAGCTCTAAATTGCTTTTAGGCGTGAATACCTGTAGAAGTTCTGAAGTTGGGAAGTTAAGGAAATAATTACTGTGGTGTCAGAGCTTTGGATGTTTTTAGTTTGACAGCTACTTTGTAATTTCTTTGTTATTCTACAGTATATTTGCACTTGGCAACAGATATAATTTCATTATCACAGCCACAAACTGAATAGCAATTTAATTATCTGCTCTGGAGAAGTGTTTCAGGTATGGGTTAGAGTGCAGGGTTGACATGTTTTGAACACAGGAGTAGAAGTGATTTGCATTCAATTGAAAAGAAGTGACATGGACTGCATGTGTCTAGTTACTGTATAGAGGAAATCAGTGACAGTGAGTGTGTTGTTTGTTCAGAACCCCCATTCAGAGTTTGCCAATGTATAATTTATGATAAAAGGTTTGCAGACTGCTAAGTATGCGGGACCTGGGAGCAGCGGTTGCACAAACTGAAGCTTTTTCATCATTGTGAGAAAATGTTGGCCTTTTTCCCTTGTCTCCCTGGGTTTTCACCTTCTGAACACAGATTCCACACTCCCAAGGCTTCGTGTTTATATGGTCTGATGTTGCAGTGATCTTATCCTCTACACCTTTACAGTACAGAAGGAATGGCTTAATGCTTTAGCTGTACAGTTTTCAGTCAGTTTTTGAAGGTTTGTGATTTTCCCAATTTTGCAGTGTAATCATTATGCTAACATTTCTGTCCACGGGGAGTTTTGTCTTCTCGTAATTGATGAGTGTATTGTAATTAATCACAATGGCGAGACAGGCATTATTAAGTTGATCTGTATTTATTTTTTGCCCTGGGGGGATATAATGTGGGCTCTGGAGTCTCCTGGATAATGACTGCTGGAGGAGGGTATTATAGCTAATCATCATTGTGCAGAGCTAGGGGGATTTGATTTAGCGCACCTCCAGACATTGTAAAAGCGAGAGGGCTGGTTAGGGAGGGGTATAAGGATTATTCCAGAGCTGAGGGATATAAATATACCCCCTAAGGGAGGGATTCTTCCTGCCAGCGAGCTGTTAGCCATGTGGCTGTCAACGCTAAGGAAGTTCAGCCCCTTAGCTTAGTCACACATACTGTATCAGCCATATGGAGGCATTTTGCATAAGAAGTATGTTTAAAAGTGATGTGCTAAACATATTCCTCCTCATCCAAGCACTGGTGCAAAATGTGTAAGAGCAATGCTGGATAATTAGCACCGATGATGTCTGACTATGCATGAGCAGGAAAAGTGGCCTACAGCATCAAAAACAGATTAACCTGATGTGCAGCTCTATTAAGAATATTTAGAAGCATGCTTATGAGAAGTAGATCCAGTAACACTGTCTTATTAGTTAATCACCCTAACAACTCACCATTGTGAACACTGGGTCCTACATCAGGAATTTTACTGACTGAATTGAAATGTTTTTCATTTATTTATTATCATTTATTAAAAACCTAATAATAAACTTTGGCAGCATTTTTAATATCTATAATGAGTAAAATTGCCTGGCTTACTGCTCACAGCAGGCACACAGGCCTGTCTATGTTCATACAGTTTTGGTCACCGAATATAAATATACAAATGCTAACCTGGTGCACTTGAGCTGGAGCAGGCTGAATAATGTCTAATTACAAAACCTCATCTCATCCCTTTTAAAAGCAGATAACAGTTTCAAGGAATGGGAGAGTATAATAGAATATCCTTTTTAAAGCAGGTTTTATGTTTCAAAAACAGTAAAGTGTCTGTTTAAGCAGCATGAAGTTGTCAGGTATTTCTGGAGTTTATTGCACCTATGCCATTCTATAGCCTTCTTATATTATTTGCTTTTCCATATATAAAGTCATTGTGACAGCATTTGCACTGCTGCCAACTTTGTACTGGCACAAAATAGTGTGTTCTATTCTGTTGACTTACTGTACATTGACCCACCCGTTATTGCAGAGCAAACTGAATCCACTGAATGTGACCCCTCCAATCAAGGCAGTAGACATGGACAGAAACATACAGCCACCGTCAGACAGACCTGGAATCCTCTACTATATCCTGGTTGGTAAGTATATCACGTAACTTTATTGATTTTATATAGTTAATGGTCTTTGCTTTGGCCCGTATAATTCCATCACTTGCCTTCTCAGTGTTCATTCTGGTGTTTTTGAAGGTACTATGAATACAAATCCGTAATTGTTGTTGCAGGTCATCCAGCTACATATCCAGAGTATTTCTCCCTGAACAAGACCACTGCAGAGCTACGTGTTCTACAGCCTATCAGCAGAGACTTGTATCAGAGGTTCACGCTCATCGTCAAGGTAAACAACGGACTTTAATTTGGCCCATCTGAAAAACTTTGCTGAATCACACCAGAATTTTGAAAATACACACCTCCCTCCTGCAGCCCTCTCCTCTCGGTCCAAATCAAAAGACTAAAAATAAAGATAGATGAGCTGATGCTGTTTCACGCTACTATGGAAAAGTGAAACCAAAATATTACGGTTATGGGAGCTGCCATGTTGCTTTTGTGACGAGCCACTGAGTAAGAGCAGTAGAGTTGTGTCTGACATTCGTCTTAATTAAAGCTGCCAATCACATATTTTGCTCCCCTACCTCTCTTAAAACACCTACGATCGCCCAACATCTTGCATCACAAGGTACAATTTCTGCAGCAGAGGAGGTTCAGAACTTCAGAAGTCCACTTAAATTACAAAATGCAAAAAATGATTGTGGACTGAAGGACTGTGGACTAACTTCTGCATTATCCTTATCACATTTCTAGATATTTTTTCAAGGTTATACACATTAAAGGTAAACTCTGTTTTATATCAAAACGCTAAGGTTAGGCTGAAAATATTATTTATGACTATGACTGATTATAGTTTATAATGAGTAGATAAGAAAACAAGACAAACTAAAACAAACTACTATGAGCTTCATGTGCTTTTAAATCAGTTCTACATTGTCTGCACAACACAACATGAAAATATTATGATCTAAATAAACACATGACAGAACCTGACAACTTCCAACAGGTCAACCTATTGCTTAGATAAAGCATATGAACAAGGCTGTTAAATCTCAATGCATCATCGTATTTTTAATTAATTTGTATCAGATTAAGTTTTAACACACATCTAGATAAATTTAGCTCACGTGTTTACCTGCTCCAGCTAGATAACCTCAGTCCTGAAGGCCATTAACCTTATCTTTAGCTGCTTTGGAGATGGGAGTGAAAAAGATGTTATGATTTATGGACTTAACAGGAGGATAGTCTGCTGCACTCTCATGAATCCTAATTTGGAACCAAGTCAGGGATTGCCTCAGTGCTGCTGCAGAACAGCAGTGCAGATGAACTTTCCATCCGCCCATCACTAACCTCTAGACACCTCTGAGCACTGTGTAACCTGATGTTTACCAGGATTGGTGGGGGAGCAAAGAGATGAAAAGAGAGGCTGATTTCCACAAGAGCAACTGGAGGAAGAAAGACTGATCATAAGTGAGAAGCATTTTGCATGTCTTTGAGAGGAGCTAAAGGAAGGGAGACAGTTCAAAGAGGACGCAGCAAAAAAGACCAAGAGATTGGAGAGATGTGAGCAGAGGGAGGGTTGGAACCTTATCTACCTGAGCCATAGGGAGGAGGAGGAGGAGGAGGAGGAGGAGGAGGAGGAGGAGGAGGAGGAGGAAATATTGCCCAAATACTCAGAGGAGCAAAAAAGTGAGAATTAGACCTTGGTATCTTGAGAGTGCTTTGATACAGCGCAGCATGAATAAACCTGATATTTGAGATAGAATCATCACCGTGTAAAATGTGCTGTAGAAACACTATCATTTAACCCATAATATAAGTTATCTGGTTCAGGGTAAACGAAAACTAAGACTAGCAGTAAAAATAATATTTTGTTAAACGAAATAAAAAAATCACAATTCTAAAAAAACATTTTTTTCTGTCCTCAAAAGACTTTCTATAACCCCCTGATGTGTGAGGGAAGGACATGTAAATTTGGACCCTTATGTTCTGAGTAAACCTTCTCACTTATTCCTAATGCTTATTACAGACCACACATGCACCCTTACCCTCATTGCGGCTCTTTATTCAGTTAATTGTTTGCTAATTGTCCAGGGATAGCTGACTGTGGTCGGTGAGGCTAGCCGTTCATAACAGGACTGGGTGCATAATATACAGCCACATGTCTCTGTTTCATTTAATGTGGTCGAAATCATCACTAAAAGTGCCATCAATAGATTTTCTGATTGCCAGATTAGAAAAATGTATTTATTTATTTTTATTTAACCTCTATTTAACCAGGAAAGATTAAATAAATAAATGAATAAATAAATAAAAAGGGAACGCGTCTTCGTCTTGAACAGCCAAATCTGATTCAAAATTCTTAGTCAGGTTTTCTATTTTCTCTTAAAAAAGAGCAAACAATTCAACACAAAACCTTCCGCATTCCATTTCTCTGATTGATTGTAGGTCTATTGAATTGTCTCCAGAGGCATTTTCGTGTGCACGAAACACCCCCTGGAAATCAAAAATGTATTGAGAGGTTCTCAAATGTGGATTGGTTTGGAGATACCAGGCTTCAATACGAGTCCTTTAATAAGCAGTGATTTTTCAAATCATATTTGGTGTCATGCATTCTTTCATCATACCTTTGTTGGCTTCTATTCATTCACCAAACCAATAAAAAAAACTAAACTAAAACCCCTCAAATAAAAATGAAAATTATGTATGCGCTCATAAAAGCTATACAAAACCCAACTGAAAGACTAAATAAAAATGAAAAAGCAATGAAAACTGAAAATATATAATAACTGATATGTTATTCCTCCAAAGTCACCACTGATCCTAAAGAAGCTACTTCAATGCAAAGACACAAATTACATAAGAAAGGCAGCTATATGCCTGATGTATCAAATTGATGTATCAAAAAGAAAAACAAAGCAAAGAGTATAAGGATGAAGCGGGTAGAATGGGGGGGGATAAAGAGTGAGTGATAAACAGTGGCTTTTAGAAGCAGTGAATCTCCTATGCTTGTGTGTTGTAGCTGTGGAGCGCAGGTCATTTAGCACTGCCTTCCAGAAATAGGGACACCGCTAAAGAGCTAAATCGCCTGGGACCACTGTAATCCTACACCCCGGCTTCTCTCTCTCTCTCTCTCTCATTCACACACAAAATGTGAGTATAAATGTCCAGAAAACAGCGTATCCAGGGACACATATGCACTTTGTCTGTCAATGACAGCAGTTTTCCCTGAGGTGTTGGTGAGCAGATTGGATCTTTGGGTCAGCTCTGTGTGGGTGTTCTTTATTATCACTAAGATAGAGGGAGAAAGGTAGATGCTCTGGAAAATAGTCTGCCTTTAACGTGTGGCTAGCAGAGAAAACAGGTGTGAACTTTAACCGGAGTGAAACCACTGGTTCACAAAACCGCTTCCCCGCAGAGGTCAGCCTTCTTTGGAAATAAGTAAGACAATAGCCAACAATCTTCAGAGTTTTTTGGCCCCTGCACTTCACTGTTTAGCTGCTGATTCTTCTGTTACAATCAGTCCTCTGCAACACAAGCCAAGTGAAATTGGGCTAATGTGCAGAATTAGTTCCAGGTCATGGCTTAAAATGATGTCGCCTCACTCCCCCTCTCCATCTTAATGTTTCTGAAGGATCCCAGTGTGGGAGGCAATAGTGGCATATGTGTTTAGGATGGAAATGATTGCACTGACAGTCTTACCAGACCATATTCATTTGGATTGGACTCACGCTCAGATTAGAACTCCTTCAGTATTAGACAGGTTTTTTTTTTTTACCCAGTTTGAATAGCTGAGACAACAAGTTCAGTATATGTTCCCATGTCTCTGACTAAAATATGAACTGATTTCGGATACAGGTGAGTCAATGTTTCTTTTGTGCACACGTGGAAGTCTTCAGCTCTTGTTTCTCAGTGGTTTTAAGCATGAATTGAATCTCATAAACATTTGCACCATCTTAGAGATTCAGACAAACCAGGTAAACTGTAATCAAGTGACCATATCCTGACACATAACGCAAATTTATCCAAATCTGGCACTGACTTAGCTAGTAGGTAGCTAATATTTCAGTCGAGCCTCTTTCTGTCATTGGTCACTCATTTGGAAGAGTAGCAAGAGCTCCTAATTACAGTCTATCCCCCACAAATGATGGTATTTGCGTTAAGTGCCTTGGTAATTACTAAGGCCTAATCCTAAGTGGACCCCTGATTAAATTTAGTCTGTATAGCTTTTTTGTAATTGAAATGACACTCAGAAAGATTACGCCTTTCTGTCCCTGTGCCTGCATAGCAGTTGGGACGGCATCATTTTTAAGCTCATGTGTTTCTCACATCATGTGGAGCCATTAATGCCTCATATTCGAGATCCAGCAGAGTGGTTTCCTGGTTTGTTTCACACTAGCACTGACTATGCCTATCTCTCTTTTTCTGTATTTGTATGATTTTTTTTATTTTTTTTTTTATCAGGCTGAGCAGGACAACGGTCATCCGCTCCCAGCTTTTGCTGACCTCATTATCGAAATTCTGGATGAGAATAATCAGGCACCATACTTCGAGTTTGCCACCTATCAGGGCTATGTGAGTGAGTCTTCCCCAGTGGGAACAACTATCTCAGCCAGTGCCAACCTCACTGCCCCCCTGGGAATCATCGCTCTGGATAATGACATTGAGGAGGTAGAGAGACAGTCATTATCAGCCTGTGTTTACTGTGACCTACACTGTGCAGCTGTGCACCCATGCATGTGCATAAACAAACATAAAGCGCTTGTAGTGCATTGATCAAATATTGATTAAAGAGCCTTTTTTTCATGTGTTTGTGTTGTATAGAGTAAGTACAATGCTCTTGAGTCATTTCCATGCTTTATTTGTCTCCTGGTTGTAGCTGGCTCCTGGTGATACACCTGTAGGTAAAGGGGCAGATTGTAGATGCAGTAACACACTCACGCACACACACACACCAAGTTGGAATAAGGGATGTCCCGATCAAATATCTTTTTATTTACTAATGTGAGTCACTTAGTGGTAAATCTGCTGATGCAATATTAATATTTTCTTGCATAATACAGCAGCAAGTGGGATTAAATTTTTATCAGTACAGCCAAATTATTTTGGGGATTGTACCATTTAACAGCCTGTTTAACTTAAATGGTTTAAATCATTTTCTTGATTATTTTATAGTATATCTGTGGAGTCAGGAATGTGTTTTTTGTTTTAATTTGAAGTTTCTCAATAAATAAATGAATAAGATCGCTCGCATCGCAGTGATTTTTCTGTTTGCCGATCTCGGGCGGCTTTGACAGCTACAGCCTTAAGTTACAGTAAACAAAGGCTCCGAAAAACTGATTAAAAACGCCTTGATCAGCTTGATTCCTGACACGGGACATCCTTATTGTGAATGCATGCCTTGTTTTACAAAATGTCAAAATCAACTGAAAGCACTCATCACTGCTGGAGACATTCTCAACACACAATTATCAACTTTGTAGCTGTGTTGAGAAGAAAATACAATGAGTTAACTCTCCTGTGTGATTACGAAAGTAGAAATTACATGTTTTGTTGCTTCACCTTTTGTAAACAATTAATTAAACACAAAGCAGATCTCCAGTAATGATAGGTGTGTGTGTGTGTGTGTGTGTGTGTGTGTGTGTGTATTGATTAACCAAGCCTGTGCATTTAGACTTGTATCCTGTTGGGAGTTGGTTTTTGGAGTTTGTTGCTGTGCCGTGTTCTCTTTCTTGACATGCAGATCAGGCTTCTCGTTTGCTCAACTCAAAACATACTATTACTCTTTGTGAATACAAGCGTTACCCTTTCAAAAAAATGTCCGTGGTATTGTTTGATTCGTGTTTGCAGTGGTTGGATGGAAGGTGGCGTTGACACTGTTTTTTGCGTGGGTCTATGCTTGCGTGTTCACCCATCACTGTGAAAAATGCTGAGATTTCAAAATCCTAACAGCACTGGAAGAGTTACATTTAAACGGGTGGAAATGCACATATCCAAAACAAATGATCCACCTTTCAAACTACCCCTTTAACTCAGTCCTTGGAGAAGATTAACAAATCAAAGTGGATTGAAAAAAGAGATAACAAAATCAATGCACCATCCAGTCCTGATGTTTACCAAACTCTCTTAAGAGGACTCATTGATGGACACAAATCGAAGCAGACTTCAGCAATGAACCACAATGGACTTCAGCTTTATTTGTTAACACAGTCTAAGCATAACATTGATGTGAAGCTCACAGTGATAAAGCATCTTTGGCAAATGTCTCAATTTTTCACAGTGTTTTCAAGGTCATTAAGCATCTAGCCTCAAGCTGATTTCCTGTTTAATGTGCTCAATATTTTTTTTTCCTAAATAGGATCAGGAGGAATAACGGGAGAGCTTTTTTATAGTCGAGAACATTACCCCTTGTCCTTCCTTTATTAGTACAATACTGTTAAAACCGTCATTTCTAGTTTCTGGTTACAGCTCCCCAGCTCCATTTCCACTGTTTTCTGAGGACAGATGTGAATCCTACCATCGGATTACTTTCTTTTAACTCTTTGGCAGATCAAAATGTACTGTTTGATAGGTTTTCTCAGCCCCACAGCTGCGGCCTTGGTAAAAAAAAAAAAAAGAAAAAGATGATGAAACACTCATGTCTCCATGGTAACATGTTTCTCTCTTGTCTTTCTGTTGGAAGACTAAAGACCCCATGGTGAAGATTACTCTGGATGACCACACCACCATCTTTGGTCTGACCCCAACTGGTATAATCCGCTACCTAAGGCTCCTCACACCCGTGGACCGGGAGAAGCAGATGGCCTATACTTTTACGGTATGTAGACCTTGGACTTAGATTGGCAAGACAGCACTGTACCCTGTGACCTACATCTCCTATTCGGGGTATATTAATAGAGTCACAGGTTAGCGCTATACCAAGAGGCACTTTTAAACACAAAGATGAACTGACACTTCTAGAGCAATATGACCTTACTTGGTTAAAAGCCATCATGTAAAATTGTCCCTTCCTTTAGATTTACAAGTTTCAAATATGCCAGAACCTTTACAATGCATTTGTTAACTTCTACATGCAAACATATACATTTTAGATAACTGTGTTGTGTACAATGGGTTAGACGCATAAGAAAACTCCTGCTGCATTTAGATCCGGCACTGTCTTTACAGATGTACCTTTTGATCATTAAATCCGATGTGGTTTCTCATGTTTTGTTTTGTTGGGAGTTTGACCCAGTATTCGAACCAGACTGATAATATCTTAAAACCTTGCATTCAATGCATATAAATTAAATAGGTTAATAAAAGTTTTGTGGTTGAGATAACCCATGACATCATTTGGCTGAAAGACATACAGCTCCAGTTCTTAAGGCTTGTTTTACTAACACAGTATTTTCTAGCGTCTTTTTGAAATTTGTGCTTTTGTAAATACTTTTATCAAGACGATTTCATTTCAAATTGCTATTGAATAAAATCTTGTTTTTGCAGAAATGTTAGCACCAAATCAGTGTCACAATTCTTGTTTATTCTGGTGTGTAATGAGAAAGAGCACAGAGATTCAATTTAGATAAATATCAGCCTTCAAAGATCATTATTGTGTTTGTTTTAGTCACTGTCTGTGCTTATGTGATAGAGAGGGATGCAGAGACACATGTTAGTACTTGCATATATATGTGAGGCATATTTTTGTATGGCAGAAGTATGTGAACCTGCGCCTTCAGCAATTGGTGTGACACCGTTTTTCATCAAAAACTTTATCTAAAGTAAGTAACTGTGTATCAGCCTGGAATGGATTTCAGCCCATTCCTTCTTAGAGGAATAGGCCCCTTCCATGAAGTTCCTGATTCAGGTTCTTCCTCTGCATTTCTATAGGATTAAGGTCAGGACAGCAATTCCAAAATATTGACATATTCCTGTAAAATGTTCTGGTACAATTTAGAATTCATCGCTCCATCAATAATAGGAAGTCAAAGCAGGCCCAAATCAAGATACTACCACAACCACCAAGGTTCTTATATAGGAATGCAGTGTTTTATCAGTACCAAACATAAGACTTCTTATTTAAGCCAACATGTTCTCATCTGTTCACAGAACATTCTTCCAGTAACTTTCTGGCTTATCCATATGACGTTCAGCAAACTGCAAACTGTAGTTTGGCAGCAATGTTCTTTTTGAAGAGTAGTGGCTTCCTCATTGCACCTCTGCCATGCTCACCATTGTAGATCAATGTTCCCCTGATGCTGGAACTCCTGAACATTGACATTAGTCACAGCAAGAGAGGCCTTTAGTTTCCTAGACGTTACCCCAGAGTTAATTGAGTCCTTCTGGACTTTTACATGCCGTGCTCTTAATGTGATCTTTGTTGGTCGACCATGCCTGCGGAGAGCAATAGTGGTGTTGAATCTGCTTCATTTGTACACCTAAAAGTCAAGTGGTGGAGTCCAAAGTCTTTAGAAAGGCTCCTATAACCCTTTCTGGTCTGGTGAGAATCAACAACTCTTCTTCAGACATCTTCTTTGTTTTATTCATGACATACTTCCATAGAGATGTGTTGTCAAGATCAGACTTTTAGAGGCAAAATCCAGATTGAAGTCAGGCCTCCACGGACTCACGCCTGATTGTCATCACATGGACTGAAATACTAAACTCCTGATATCTCATTCAAATGAATTGATAATCCGAGACGGTTACTTACTTTTGTAATATACAAAGATACTAAGATTGGGTCATTTTAAATGAATAATTGTAATGGTTTTTTTTTCTTGTTTGTTTAATCGGTGTCTTTTTATCTAGTTATAGGACTCGAGTGAAAATCTGATCATGTTTTCGGACATATTTATGCAGAAAAAGGAAAACTCTCAAGGGTTCACCAACTTTCAAGCACTGCAGTATTAGCCAAGCCAGCAAGACATGTCAGCTCCATTTGAGGGCGAAGTGCAAATTTAGGGGAAAAAGCTATTTTTTTTATGTATTGCTTGCTCCTGCCACTGTTGTTATTTAGTTTTTTCTTTTGCTCCTACATTTCATTTGCTGTCCCACTCAGTCCATTTTCTCTTTCCCTTGCCAAGTTCTGAAGATCAGAGCTGCCAGGGACAAATAAACATGCAGTTTGCTCAGTTTGCAAGCTGTCCTTTAGGCAGGCTTTATACAAGCTCTTTCTTCTCCCTTCTTTTCTAACAATAAGGGAATAAAAGATGAAAATATACAAAGGCAGAGTTAAAGTGACTTTATTACACAATCTTCAAAGCATAAGATCACTACTATTTTTCCTTTCAACAAATTGAGGCTTCGACGTGACATGTACGCACTTCTTTTTCCTGTGTTTACAGATGGTGGCATCAGATGGCGTCCAGCAGAGTGGCCCAGTGACTGTAAACATCCTGGTCATTGATGCCAATGACAATACGCCCACGTTTGCTGAGGTCTCCTACAGCGTTGAAGTCTTTACAGACATGCAGCCAGGAGAGACAGTACTACAGGTAATCAATCAAACTGTTGTCGCACTTTCCTCCCCCTTGTCTTTTAGTCTTTTGCTCTTGCATTCTCCTTTTATGCCTTTGCCTTTATCCCCATCTCACACAGTCTCTATCTCTTGTTCTTTCATGCTCTAAGCAAATAACCACAGTCAATGCAATCCAGTGCATTGTATTGACAGGAAAAACCTTGGAATAGTTCCCTTTTTCTCATCTGCAGTCATGACCAACAAGTCAGAGAAAATGTTCCTCTCCATCATCATTTCACAGGCCTGGAAAGCATGTTATCCATTAGATCAGCTTTTATCAATGCTGTACAGTAATTCAGTAATTGTAGTAGTCAACACTGATGACCTTTTTTAAATGTTTACCCACATTCGAAACAAGCTATCTTCATTGTGTTCATTTCATTTTATGAAGATTATTTTTTTTTAGTAATTAGGCACAGTACACCAGCTTTAAAGGTCACGTATTTATTATGTTTTATGTATTTAATTAATGCCAAATGAAGCAAGCAAGCACACATAACCCAAAAATGTAAAAAAAAAAGTAATTCCATAAGCCAATTCTGATTCTAATTCTGATCTGTTTGTGTGTGCTTGTCCACTTCACTGTCTCTTATTTGGTAGTCAGAGGATGATCTTTTGTCTTTCAGCTGATCTCTCCTCTTAGAAAAAGACTCTACCAAAAAAAAAAAAAAAAAAATGTCAGACACTGAAAAGGTCAAGTTTAATCTGTCTTAAAAACCAGCCGTTTCACCCTCCCAGAAATGAGGCCAGGGGTCACAGTGTGTCTGGTATGACCGCTTAACCGATTTTATAAGCCGTTTATGAGAGCCACAGACCCCACGAGAATGGCGCTGCTTATTTGATGCTCCAGCCTTTACTCCAGCGTCATGAGCATGAAAAGGGAGGTCTGGGTTTCTTGCATTAAAGTTTCAAGGCCTTGAAAAGATGAAGCCAACTACACCAGGAGGGCTCGTAATTACACGCAGCAGGATGCCCTTAACAACTGGCTTGAAAGAAATGGTCGCTGCTTAATATAGTTGCCAACACAGCATGCGCTATATATGCATTATTACTACTTCTGCTCTCATACCAGAACATGCTATCCAGCAGCCATCTTTTCGTAACTCTGAAATTAATTTCTTAGGAAAAGCAATCAACATTGAACAAGAAACAACGAGATAGTGTAATTCCAACAGTGGCATATATACTTTTATCTAAATGTCAGCTATCTGGTCATGTGGCAATTAAATAATAGCAAGCCACCAACTGGACTGAAATCAATCAAAACTTCATACTGAGAAATATTAACGGCTTGATTGGTTCAGTGAGTAGGGTGCAGGCAGCTGTTTAGGACTCAGTCTGTGTCACAAACAGTGCTGCGCAGTACATCAAATAAATAAGTAAAATACTGGCATTATGTGCATTGTGTGTATAATAAGGACATGTTTCTGTCTCTCCATCTGCTCTACCAGTTAACTGCAGCAGATGCTGATGAGGGGCTGAATGGTCTAGTAACCTATGAGATACTGGCCGGTGCCCAGGGAGACTTCGTCATCAGTAATCGCACAGGACGCATCACTGTGGCGCTTGGTGTCACTTTAACTGTGGGAAGATCTTATGCGCTGACTGTTAAAGCCTCTGATAATGCACCGGAGATCCAGAGAAGGTACATGTTCTACTATGGATGCCGTCTGAGAGTTCTTTGCACATGAAAAAGTTTTGTTTTGTATATTAGAAGAGTGGTATATTGGAGTTATTGCAATGTTCTTGTAATACATATTTTGTTACTTTATATAATGTGTAAATTTGCCCCTATGTTCTTTGTTACACAATCAGAAAACCATGCAAAGTCTGTTCTGTTTCAACGTGTTCCACTAGCATTTGAACTACTCTGTTAAATAAGAGACACATAAATTCAAACAAGCTGTTCTAAATGAGACAACAGATGTTCTTTTTCAGTTTAGATTGCAGTAAGAGATAGTTCATGGTTTAGCTCCTTTTTATCTTATGATAAAAGAGTGTTTTTTGTGTTAAGTATTTTACATATGAGCTTATGCGAGCCTAAGATGATGTTGTGGGTGGAATAGGTAGACCCTTTCATCATTCATTTCACAGTACAACAAAGAGCTGGCACAGACACTTAAAGCCAAGCTGGCCACTGGTCAGAAATTCACTAAAAACAGTGTAAAACAAGATGTGATGGATTGTGCACTTTAAGAGCATTTCAGAAAATATATCTCAAACAGTCAGGTTCACCTTTATGGGTGCTCGCATTGAATAAAAACAGACTGTGACTAACTGTGATGATTTTCCACCTTAACCCTGCACAAAATCAAGCAGGAGATTTACCATAAAATGCCATGAGTGACACTAACAAATGTGCAAAGAAACATGCTCACACAAACCTAAAAAAATGACCCTTAAATGCAAGCAAAATGTGTGAGTTATACTTTCAAGCTGCAAGACAGCTTTGATATGAGCTTATTTATTATGAACATTTTCCACTATGCCGTAGGCAAGGTAGTTCAGCACAACTCAAGAGGTTCTCAAGAAGAAATTGATGCAATCAATGAGCTGATATGTGGCTTTCTTTCTGCCAGGAGCTCCATCACTACAGTGTACATTGAGGTGCTGCCACCCAACAATCAGAGTCCCCCACGCTTCCCTCTCCTCACCTATAGCTTGGAAGTGAGCGAAGCCATGAGGATAGGAGCAATTTTGCTCAATCTACAAGTGAGTCATTCATTCATCATTCAACACACACGAACAGATGGTGCATTTAGTGTGTCTTCCTTTGCATCATTCATGTAAATTGTGTTGATACTTAACAGTCAATACATTTTTTTCCTCTCAGTGTTCACACTCTAATATGTACTACTCTTTTCCACCTCACTCCAGCATCGAGTAGATGCTCCATTCGTCAACTGGCTGCTAGCCTTTAGCAGTGACAGTAATATGTGACCTTCAAACCCCTCTTGTTTGGTTTCTTCCCACAGGCCACAGACAGAGAAAATGACCCCATCACATACAATATTGTGAGTGGGGATTCCCAGCAGATCTTCAACCTCACTAAAACGTAAGTCCAGCTATTTTTCGAGTACAGTTGTCCCCATAAGGTATGACTCCCACATCTGCCACCACAGCTTGCTGAAGATGGAAGTATAGATGGAAAAGCTGATAATTTATTGATGGAAAGAGCATGTGTCTTAAGTAAGCTTAAGTATTATGTATAAAGATTATGTATTAAGGTTGTGTGTTCTCCTTGTGTTGCAAGGGTTTCATCTCACAATTTAACCATACACAGGCTAAATGATAGGAAAATTATTTTTTTTCATTGGTGTTTTTATGCATAAGTGGGGGTACTGTTCAAGATCTAGCCACCTCTCTCAGCACTGCACACAGTGAAAGGTTTCAGCGTATGATCAAAATCAGCACCACATAATCTTCTGACCCCTTTGCCTCTTAAAATCACCGTCTTTTAGAGAGCAAGGAAAGGACATAAAATATTAAAGTGGTTAGTGCTTTTAGTAAGCCTTAAATAAGCAAGTAAATATGAAGGAAAGGAGGCTGGTGTATGACAGAAGAGATGTGTGGAGACTGAAAATGCCAGACACGTTTCCCACTAATTGATTAAAGCTCTTTTGTCTGCATCCTCAGTCTCCCAGCTCTGCAAGGACAAGCTGTATTGCAGCACTATATCTGTGCCCTTTGCTTACTCTTATTCTACTCCACAATGTTAAAATGGTTTGCTTTATATGGATGGATGGCAAATTTACAGTTTGCTATTGCACGTCTTCTCAGTGGCAGAAATATTACAATCACAAGCACTCCACAACCGAGCTATATAATAACTTGAAACAGCTGCTGATAAAGCAAATGATGAATCAAAGAATGATTAGCTGGTACACTTGATGAGTGTGCAATAAGCCGAGACCTACTTCATGCTCTCATTTTTCAACCTCTCAGAACTCCTGCATGATTTTGCATTGCTGCATGCTCAGATTCAGGCTACATATGGGACTGGTTCAATTCAGCTATTATGAATAATGAGCTCTCTAGTCTATAACATCCACTAAATGGGGCAGGTTCCCCTGAGGGATGTGGAAAAGATTCATATTCACTCACTACTATAGTAGTGAACAAGGCTCTCAGCTGAATCAGTGGCTCTGAGTGTGTCAGCCACCAGATGCTACACAGAGGAGGTACAGTAATGACACACTAAGAGGCAGATGCAGAATCACAGTTTGACACAAGCAAGACCCAAGTATCCATAGTAAAGAGGTCAGATCCTGAATACCTAAATGTTACGAACAGTTCCTGAATAACAATTTTCAGTCATATTACTCAACTTTGAATATCATTGTGGAATAAAATTATATCTGGAGAAAAAAAAAATCCAAGTCTGAGTGACTAAATCTAATATGATAGATGAATACATCTATTGTATTTGTTTTTGGCACATCTGAAATCCTCAAACTTGGCTCCATTTACACTTTTCACTTTAAGTGCCTCATATCAGAATGATGTGATTTAACTCTTTCATTAACATTCGTTCACAATATGCGTCTAAGTCACAAATCTGTTTGCATCCATCTTTATTTTTCCCAGGCTACATGTAAATCACAGTAAAGCACCTAAAGCATTTGGCTAAAAATGGCAGACTTAAGGACACTTAGGCACTTGAGTTAATTAAGTTAACTAATTCATTAAGATTAGTTTGCTTTGAATGACATGAACACACAAATCCCTCACGGTGGTGCACAATGAGTGAGACGAGAGTTTTTTCTTTTCTTCTTCCTGAGCTTTTGCTGTCACTGCTCCTTTACCTGTACACATCACAGCTGATGGGATCAGATACAAGCTGCAACAGCCTCTTTGTCATCACAGATGTTGATGGGATCACATACATGCTACGACAGCTTCTGTATGATCACAGATGTTGAAATTGCTGGCGCCACTGCCCTCCTGTTGTGTAATATATGACAGTAAAAATGATGGCTAATTTCAGTGTAATTTCAGTATCTGTTCAGTTGCCATTATTACATGAGACAGATGCTGTAAATGGCTTTTTCACAGACTGCCTTACTGCATTGTGACACTCGGAAGAAGCAAAAAAAATGTCTCCTGAGCGGATGGATTTTCACCATGTGGCTAGAAAGCACGTAAATGATGTATCTGCACACAATGTTGGGGAACATGTATGTAGGATGTGTCTTTAGAATACAAAATAGTTCATTATTAGTTAAAGTCACAATTTAAATAGTTGATAATCAGAATACAATAGATTAATTCAAGGGATTACTTTTTTTGAAATTGGAATTATTTGGTTTGAAATTTAAAAGGCATTACTAATTTTCCACAAGTCCCTTATTTACAGCAAAATGCAAGAGCGTATCTGCACCATAGTAGGATGTGAAGTAAATTGTCAACACACAACACAGAGGATGCAGTTACAATGAGCAATCAAGTTGCATGTTCAATTGAACTGGACATGTATATATTGCAATTTAGATTATATGTTCTATTTGTATCCTTTTGGAAAAACAACAGGGTTCACAGTGCTGCCCTTTTTATTTTAACAGGATTAGTTGAACGACAACAAAATACACTTCAGAAACTAAGTGAAAAGAAAATGTTCTCGTAGATGACTGTAGATTCACATTCACATAATTTTGCTTCCATCTTTGTTCACTGGCTTTCACCCTAACTTGATGCTGTGGAAAATAAAAGGTCAAGGAAAAATTGTGTCTTAATCCTTTTTACCAGAGAAAACATCACAAAAGCAGTGCGATGTGTTCCATATATTCACAGCAAGTGTTAATATATATTATATTTGGTACTGTGTGAATGCAGCATTCATTCACTCTGTTACATTCAATTATAGCATTAAAGACCTTAAAATATGATACTCACATTTAGTAATTTGACAGAATATGTTACAAATTACAATTAATGGCATGTATTCCTTAATCTGTAGTGATATGCAATTTAACCCTCCCAGCTCTGTCTAAATTAAATCATATTCTTGTCCATACCTTTACTTGCCACACTTGACTTTACAACATTTATGCCAAGAGTAAACTGACAACATCAGCTATTGGACACCCTCAAAGTCTCAGCAATGTCGCTCATGATGACACCATTGAGCAAACCCTACAGTATGTATGTGACAGTATCTGTTCATTCCTCGTGGCTAGATAGAGGAAGCAGAATGCTATCGTGCAAGATCACTGAACCTCTCAGACCCAACCGCTCAAGTTCAGCTTCTGCAAGAAATAAACTCCCAAGGCTTGCTTAGTGGCATAAATCATGTTTAATATTTGTCACACTCACCATCAAGATAATAATCATTATTGCCGTCATTATAATAATTATCACTATATATCTAACGCTTCCTGTATTTTCAACTTCATTGAGCACGGAGAAGGCTTTTCTTTTTTTGCGCTTGTAATTAAGTATAAGCAGAGCAGCTTGATTTTATGGCGTTTATGATGAAAGCTGTGTTTGCCCTTTTGAACCATGGAGAAGCTGGGGTATTGGATTCAAAATGCAATGTCCCCAGCTTAACTTGTAATGAGACTTTAGCAAAAAGAACAATGTTAATATGAATTTTGGCAATTTACCTGCCAAGATGAACCTTACTTTGACCTAATGGGGCAGGGAGGGAGGAAGCTACTAGCTGTCTGGTTCTGCTTGGACTGTTTGGTCAGAGGAGCTTTAAATTAGAAATGTGGAGGAGCATGGGGACAGGAGGGAATTGCGAAGGGCATTAATCTAGCTGTGCATTCAGATGCATTCGTCTTTCCTTCCATGTGTGGTTCTGGCAGAGCCTCTCCTGAGTGCAACAGTGAAATTATTTTGCTCGTGCTGTGTGTCTTTGTGTGTGAGTCTGCACTTTGCACTCACATGGTTTTGTGTGCCTGTGTGTGCAAACAAAGATAATTCAGTGTTCTGCTTTGAAATGCATCCACACTTGTGCTTGGAATGCCAGAGTGCCAAATTATAGCTTATGAACAAGCAGGAGGGCGGCTGTGGCTGCTGCAGTTATTGGAAAGAAAACATGCATCTTCCTGTCTGTAGTCCATGTGGTTTGGGAGTTAGAGGCGGGTACTAGAAAAGACAGAGTGGGAGAATTTAAAAGCCCACCTGTTCTTCAACTGAAAGCCATCCACGTCTATTATAAATATATACCTGTAGTAAATAAAAGTGGAGAGTTTTCCATCAGCATCAATTGCCTTATGGTATATTGTGCTCTTTCCCTGTGAGTTCACTGTAATAAACGTACCCTGTGGAGGTTTTGACCACATGTAGAGGTTTGGAGTCATGTTATTATAAGTGGGTTTCCTTTTTCTTTGTATCACGGATGCATACAAAGGCATGCAATCACAGAAGCAGTGCTTTTCACATTATGCCTTTGGCTTCAAACTACTTTGCTGAAAAAAAAAAAAGTAATGCGCCACCAAAGGCAATGAATTGATATGACTGTACTGATATGGAGTTATAGATATCAAACATTGCAGAATGCTCATTCGACGCTTGAATATGTTGTATGGCAAAGGAAATGCATTTCCACATTCATTATTATTATTATTATTATTATCAGGTGTTTCTCACCTCAAGGACAGCAAACTCTCAGAGAACAAAAGGGCACTGACTAATTTGTATCCTTCATTCACAGGATCTTGGGGGTATTGAATAGCAAAATCATATTTGTTGTTTATTTGCCTGAAAAACTCCACAGGGTGCCTTTTTACAGTATGAACTACATTTTCATTTTGTTGCACAGTTATTTGTGCTGAAGTCTTTTCTGAACTCTTTCGCTACAGGATTGGCCTTCTTCTTTTGGGAAAACCTCTGGACAGGGAGACCACTGACCAATATCGCCTGATCGTCACAGCCTCTGATGGCCACCCCGGAGGGGTAAGTCACGGCTGTTTTTGTTACACCGTTGGCTGCCTCCCTTAGGGTTAGCGATCCTCAAACATTTCAAACACATTAAGCCCAAATAATATCCTCTTATGCAAGCTTTTTTATTAACATTTTGGCTGGACCAAAGCGTTTCGTTAGCCCAGAAAATCTGATAATGTGTTTGAACTTAGATTGTAAAAAATCTCAGGAGAAGTCAGGAGCACTGCTGTTTTGTGAAGGAATGCCAGAATAGTAAGCAATTACTGATAGTTGATACTTAATTTGATTTTCTATTTTTATTGAGATATGCCATAAGAGGCATGCACATAGTTTCACAAACGTAAGCCTACACCTGAATGCTGCTCAGTACCATCTGTTGCGCTGGCCACTGTCCATTGGCGCAGTTGGGAATTAGTTAATTTCATTGCCTGCATAAAGCTAATGTATATTTTACCTACAGCTACTTTGAGCTACTAAAGCAATTTTGCCTTAGGAATAGTATCTTCACCTTTTGAGATTAATAGACAAAATGTATTTTTTTTGTGTGAAGATATCCCTAAAGAAAATATATTTAGAAAACTGCTGATCATATGATAGTTTCAGCAACTTGTGCGTTTAGGGGTTTACGTTCATGAAACTGAACGTAAACCCAGGTGCCTAGAGACAGAGAAGACACATTAACTGAAAGTGAATGCTGGCTGTCCCGTCTCCCACAGAGGGCTGGTAATCATATAAACTGTCTTAATTTAATTAGACTTCACCTCCCTTGGCTCAGTTTTTGCAGCTGTCTCTGTTCCAGGCAGAGGTGAAATTTGGCTTCCTTTTTGAGATGTTGTGTGTGATAGGTAATGAACATTAGCTGATGAGCTCTCACAGGAGTGATGTTGATTGCCACCCTCTCACCTGCATGCACATTAACACTCAGGCTTACAGCTTCTTCTTCATCTGTTGGCAGGCCAAGTGTTTGGTCAAGTACAGCAATGTAATGTAAGAAGCTTATGGTTGCCAGTGTGTCCCAGTACTTGTGAGTGCCCCGGAACTGAAGGAGTGCGAAGGCAGAACAGAGTGTAATAGTATTAGAGTGTAACAGTTAGGGGAGGGGTAGAGAAGATGGAAAGTGACACTGTCAGAGAGGCAAGAGCAAATAAATGAAGAGAGAGGAAGATCGTGCCCGACCTCACAGGATGAGATAACCACAAGCTGTTGCTCCTTGTCCTAATATTGATGGACAGACCATACTAAGCAGCACCTTTTACCTGTGTAGAGTGTGTGTGTGTGGGTGGGTGGTGGGTGGGAGGGGGGTACCAAATGTCTTGTCAACAGAGTAAATTACCACCTGACTCATTTGGGCTAAATGGCACAGCAAGGAAGAATGCTGTCAAAATGGAAAGGAAGTAGGATTGGGGAGGAGGTGAGGAGCTCATTCACTGAGACGAAGAACTGTGAGGAAGATTGGAGACAGGGAAATGAACAAAATGAACCCATGAGGAGGGTGCGCAGAGTGGAGAAGAAGACAAGTAAAAGAAAGAGGACACCAGGGATTCAGATGTGTACGTAGTACGAAACATAGTTAACCAAGGGAATTTGTCACAAATGAAGCAATCTCCCTCTTGATATTATACTCACAAGTACATGCATGTATTTTTGCTAGATCACAAATGTTGCACACACACAACAATCCAAGGACCCCTACAATTTTAAGTTGGTCTGCTTTTAACAGTGCTGTCCAAACTTTCCTACTCCACTAATCTTAATTTTAAATGGGCAGAGTACAAGCGTAATTATGCTATTTTACAGATACTATTGCATCATGGGTGGTTTTAAGGTAGTATTAATGTTGCTAGGCTATCGCATATTTGTGTATGTCCATTTATAGTGATTCTTTAGAGTCTGTCAGCGCTGACAGTGTTAGGTTAGTGTAATGTCCTTTGCTGCCACTGTCACGTCATGATGACTGAGTTCAGATCATCTCGCTGCAGTAACTCAGTGCTTTCACACCTACTTCATTTGGTTCTGACTTTCTGAATCTCCAGTTTGATTTGAACCAAACCAAATTTGCAGGTGTGAAACCTCCTCCAGACCAGGGTGTGGACCAAACAGCCAGTTTTTGGTTGGGCCAATAGAAATGGTCTCCGTCCAGATCAAACTGAACCATGATTCAGGTCATGTACAGTGTGGAAACACTTGTGGGATAGTTCAGAGGTTTGGACCACTCACAGCAAAACAAAGCTGATGAAATGTGTACAGTATAACAAAAACGTGAACCTTGGTTCTGATCTTGGTTCGAACTTTCAGGTATGAAAGCTCAGTGAGCTGCTGGTGGCTACAGATGTCTGACCATTCAGTAATCCTGTTTCTTTTTCCTTTATATTTTTTTCTTTATTACGATAGAGATAGTGAAGAGAGAGACAGCAAAGGCAGGGGCGAGAGGGGGCATCCCCCTGTTGACAGTAAACTGTCTGGGTCGCTGTAATAAGGACTGAGCCCTGTTTCTGGTGCACATTGTACCAGGTGAGGTACCAGTAATCCTCATTTTACACAGATGCTTTGCCAACGCAACTGTGCTAAACACATGTGAGAGACTTTTTAATGTTATGTATGTAGTTATGTAAGAATGGACACAGAGTTACTCGGGATCTCCTCTCAGTAAACTCTGCACAGCACTTTGTAGTTAGAACAGTGTTAAGTAAATTGCTGCTTTTTTAAACCCATGGTGTTGCAGTATATGAAAAATGTATACCATTCGAGAAATTAAAACTGCCACACTGGATGAACCGTTACACCGCCCATCACTAGAATACCCCATAAAATCTTCCCTTAATCTGTTACCATTTCAAAATTCATATTCTCAACAATGTAATCTATAATCTCAACTGAAAGCATGCTTAAGAGGATAAACCTTCACCTTGGGGTGCTGAATGAAACTGCGCTTCTTGCCCTCGGAGGCTCAAAACATGACTCCTAACAGGCAGATGGTATCAGCCGCTGCAACGTGGCTTCTGGTAGGGGTTGTCACTTGAAAGGCGAAGCACTATCAACTACCTCTGGACAGTAAGGACAGACAAGGAGACATCACAGAGCGCCATCGTTTTTTATGTTAAATAAATAATAGCAGCTCATTAATCACACTCATGGACGTAGAGGTAGGATTTCTGGCTTTGATAGGAACACCCACGCCAAGATGGAGGCAGTAATTGGCTTCCCATCTTCTCTGAAATGGAAAAAAAATCCATAACAACAGTGTGTATCCCACTTTTGATAAAGAAAGCGCAGAAGACGCATGAGTTGTGATAGTTTCACCATGGGGTCCAATGTCACTTCATTACTTACATGAAATAACTTATTATCTACATATAACAAGCTAGAACAATCAAAGCCACAAGAATTAAGGCATTCCCAAAGGACAGTGAGATGAAGGTGACATTAACTAGGCCATTTCCTCCATGACATGTTTCATCTGCCAGGCCAACTTCAAACAACTCTCTTCTGGGAAGCATTTTTCTTGCAAGAGCCAACTCCTCCCACAACCCACAACACCTCCTCTCCCCCAAAGGAGACAGCTTGAAGAATTATTTGCATACAGCATCATCCCAGTGCACTCCAAGAATATTGTATGGATTATGCTTATTCAGTCATTTTCTATGTTGATTAATATGAGTGTCAGAGGTATGTGTACTGTGTCATTGCTGGAGGTTAACAGTAGCCCTCCAAATGAATGAGCACTTTTAATCGTGCAGGTGGGAATTTTCCTTTCCCCGGGAGGTTTGTAAAATCATAACCCTGACCATAAGAGACAGATGGCACACAATGTTTAATTTTAACAGTATTTGTACACCATACAATGGATCTCAGGAACGCCTTGAGGGAATGTCTTCAAATTTTTCACATGCATTTACTTGGACTCAAAGATGATCGGACTGATTTAAACTGATTAGATTTGGGTGTCCAAAGGTCGATGTGACCTAATAAAGCACTTCAGGTATCCCTTGCCTAAAAGTTTGGTTGCTAGTAATTGAGACAACTGCAAGAACAGATTGTGATGCAAGGATAGTGGATGCGTCTTATTGCACTTGCCGTTCTTGTTACATTGTTATTGTGCTCTTTTTTTTCTTCAGACATCCACTACTACGGTGAACATAGTGGTCACTGATGTCAACGACAATGACCCAGAGTTTGACTCCACGATGCCCACTAATTTTACCGTCAGAGAAGAAGAAGCCAATGTTTTTGTGGGACAAATCATGGTAAGCATGGTGTTTCATATCAATTAGAGCTACAGCGATTAATTGATTACTAAATTAATTGACAACTATTTTGATAATCAGTTTGTGTAATCTTTTAAGAAAAAGTCAAAATTTTGTGATTCCAGCTTCTTAAATGTGAATGTTTTCTGGTTTATTTTCCTCTATGACAGTAAACTGAATATCTTTGGGTTTGGATAAAACAAGATATTTGAGGACATCATCTTGGGCTTTGGGAAACACTTTTTCACAATTTTCGGACATTTTTTTAGACCAAACGATTAATCGATTAATCAAGAATATAATCAACAGATTAATCAACAATTAAAATAATCTTTAGTTGCAGCACTAATGTCAGTGTTGCATGTGTCTGTTGTAAGTACAGTTTCCTTAACAGCCTTCTTTTTCAGGATCCTGCTTGGTTTGCTTTGACATGTCTTCATGTTGCTCTTCACACATATGTACTGACCACTGAATCAACCTTGTATCGTGATTTTCCTTTATTATTCTCTATTTAAAATAACCTGATATTTCACAACATAGTTGATCTTGTTGGACATTTTGTCAAACCAAAGCACCATCCCTGTTGACTGACTCTGTTCAGCTCTACTGAGTAACAAGACTTTTCTAATTACTGTTGTAGATTAATTGGCCTGATGATTGTCAGTGGATTAATCATAGATGATGTACGGAGACATCCTCAGCGAATTTGCACTTACACCACATGCTTACAAAATAGCAGAAGACGCAATAAAACCCTGTGGTCTATTTTTATTGCTTTCACTTCTGTTTCAAATTCACACACTGGATTTCTTATAACATCAAACAGTGCTCTCAATTCACCTTAAATTTCTTCACAAAATTACAGCTTTCAGAAGACATTTGGAAGCTGCAGTATTCTGCCTTTTGACATTTATTGAAAAGCCATTACTTTGCACAGTGATTGTGCTGTTTCATTGCTTTTTTCTTAATTTATATTTATGTGTCCACAGGGTAGTATCATTAGTGACAAAGTAGAGTTTGAACGCTGTCTCTTAGTCCCAGAATTGTCGATGACAACAGTAAATTCAGGCACTGTGTGCTGACTCTACTTTTTACAACAAAGATCTATTTCCCTGCTGCTTTAATTTCTTGTCATGTCCTTGTATGTCCCACTCAACAAACCCAAGCCAAGTCAATGGTTAACAGGCTATAAATCAGACATGTTTGTCTACATCATAGATTAATAGTACATCTTCAACATCCGGGAGGTGGGAATATGATGGACAATCAGTACATGTTAGATACATTATGGGAGTTTGTGAAGTGTAAAGCAAGACAAAAGGACATATGAATCAAGTTTGGTGTATGCATGAGGTGAAGCTAGCTCTAGTTTCACTCAAAAGCCAAAGTCCAAAAGCCTCAGTGTTTCTTCAGAAATGCAGCCAGCAGCTACAGTACACTGGAGTGTAGCCCACCACATCGTCTCTCTCTCCTACCTCAGAAGGTTTTCTCACTTGGCTCCTCACCAACTTGAGCTGAGGCTATGCCTCTCAGAGAGAAGAGAAAATAAAGTACTCAGCTCAACACAATCCTCCCCTCCATACACATGCACAGGTTATCCTGTTTGTAGCTCATCAAGAATGGACAGAGGCTCAATTTCTGCTCTGTCATAAAGTTTCATGAAATAAGCACAATCTATAAAAGTCGTGTTCTATATAGGGGACACAAATTAGTGAGCACAATGTGCTATTAGATTATGTGACAATACAATTATTTTGTTGCAATATTTATTTATTTGTCATGTCACATCGTTTGTTATTTCCTGACTTGGGTTTAAACGACTTAGATTTCATAGGCTGTTAGACATACATTGAAATGAGATTGTCAGCTTCTATCTAGTAAACATGCATCTCAGTCAAGTGTGACTGATTGAATGTGAACAACATGCAAACTGAACTGTTTGCAGAGAAAATAAAGGCTTATTAAGAGAAGGTAGAATTCAAAGACAAGCACAGAGAGAAATATGCATTCATTCCTCTTAAGTGAAGCACCTGAGGGCTGTGGACCAGTGAACACACCTGGATTGCTGCCTGTAGTCTGTGCCATCCTACAGTGTACAGTTGTTTCAGCTGTTTAGTTCGTTGTAATTTAGCAAGAATTAGAATTACAATACATCCTCATCTGTGCTGAAAACTTAGCTAGTTGGACTCCTGCAGTAATGTCCTGCTTTTAGTTTAGAAATCACTGCATGGCTTGAGGCCATAATATATCTCTGACATGCTTGAAGATCATCAACCCAGTAGGTCCCTTAGATCTTTAAGAGGCAGTCAGATAGTGCCTCAAGTCAAAACCGAATGTAGTGAAGCTGCATTTATTTACTGTACTGCACACAGTTGGAAACTTCTTGTAAGTTTTTTTATGAACTTAAGGCACTTTCAAATGTTGATTTTTATATGTATTACCTTTTTTGTAGATCTCATTAACTAATCATCCCCTATCTTTTCATTAAGTGTTTTGACCTCATTGTTCATTTTACTATAATTGTTTTATCTTAATTTGTATTGTATTTAATTGTTGTTTGCATTGTTGAGTTAGTGTTAGTGTTGCTTTAATTGATTTTTACAGTATACCATCTATGATGATTTTAAAAGCTTGACTCCTGTTATTGTGGATAGGTGTTTGTTAGTGAAAAAAAGACACATGACATAAGTGAAAGGAGATAGATGCCCTTCATTGTTCTGTGCACTTCTGTGGACTGTACCCATCCATCCATCCATCCATCCATCCATCCATCCATCCATCCATCCATCCATCCATCCATCCAACCATCCATCCATCCATCTTCTACTGCTTATCCGGGTCCGGATCACGGGGGCAGCAGTCTAAGCAGAGAAGCCCAGACTTCCCTCTCCCTGGCCACCTGCTCCAGCTCCTCCGGGGGGACACCGAGGTGTTCCCAGGCCAGCTGAAAGATGTAATCCCTCCAGCGTGTCCTGGGTCTGCCCTGGGGCCTCCTCCCGGTGGGACATGCCCAGAACACCTCCCCAGGCAGGTGTCCAGGAGGCAACTTAACTAGATGCCCAAGCCACCTCAACTGGCTCCTCTCGATGTGAAGGACCAGCGGCTCTACTCCGAGCTCCCCTCGGATGACCGAGCTCCTCACCCTATCTCTAAGGGAGAGCCCAGCCACCCAGCGGAGGAAACTCATTTCCGCCACTTGTATCCGCGATCTTGTTCTTTCAGTCACTACCCAAAGCTTGTGATCCCTCCTTGAATCTCCACCTTACCGTGGAGGGGTTTGCGTGCTCCAGTGATCCTAGGAGCTATGTTGTCAAATCTTCTTGTGAGGCCAGACAAAAACCGATTCCAAAGACCCATATGAAGAGAAGAGCAAGGAATCTGATCACCTCGTAGGCGAATGCTTGGTGGCTGGGCCTTCAACCATGGGACCGGCCGCCCAGCCCGAACGAGCCACATGGTTCCACCCTCATGTGATTATGACCCTCGCAGAATTAAATCTTTATGTATTAATTTCTACAGAGTCTTAATAATTAATCCGCAATGTGCCCAGGCAGGCCAGGGAGACATAATGTTATATATTTTTAAATTTAACATAATCAGCCAGACTGAAAGATTTAAACACGTAGAAAGTGTTTGCCTCTGCATACAATATTGTGGTAATAGTAAGTGGCATTTAATGGTAGTGGAGACATGCTAAATAATTTCATACCCTAAAACAGAGTTCATGTAAGGTGAAACTGACAAATGTAGGCAGGGAGTGAGACCGTGCTGCTCAGATCTGTCAGATTCATGAACCTGGAGAAACACCTGGCATTGACATCTTCCAACTCTCCATAGAGCAAGAACACAAAGAAGATGGGAAACTCAAAAGTGTTGGAGCCAGAGCGTCACTTAACGTACAGCGTATTACTCTGTGTTTCATCACCTCTCCTGATAGGCTGGCAAATGTTCTGTAACTGCTGGCTCTCTTTCCGCAGGCCTGGATTTTGTCTTGTGATGTGATGATTCTAGGAGCTTTGTGTGGAAGTGCACGTCCCTTACAAGTTAGTGTTTATGAATAACTGCTATAACGATCAAAACAGTAGCCTACAGCCGGCGGTCATGACATCGAGTAACAGTTAAAAGAATGGATTAGATGCAAAGTGCTTGAATTCAGAAGGCTACTTAGGCTGGCTCAATATTTTTTTTTTTTACTTGTTGACTTAATGTAGAGTCAAGTTGTTGTTTTTTCCTGTAGTGCATTGAATTTAGATTCAGGCAGAGAGTCATAATGCTGGCAGCTACACAGCCCAAAGCAATGCTAACAGTGAAGATGAGTGTGGTGCAAAAGCATAATGCTATTAAGTATCTTAATGCCCTGAAGCATTTTGGATTACCATTACATTTTAATTTGAACTGGTTCCCACCTGTTCTTATTTTACACACACACACAGACACAGACACACCAGAGACGATTTACTAGGTTATCAAAATTGACAGCATTGCTGGTTGTGCTAATGGAGTTATTTGTTCCATGACTGACAAATCCTGCACCTTAGAGCCTCGCTCTGTTTGTTCTCAGCAGGGGAGTATAATCTGAGGATGCAGATGACCAGGGAACAAATAAATCAACACTCTTGTCAGCCACATTGTCAAGGCTTTATGCGAAATTGACACTAATTGGAGAAGCTGCTGAACATGACGCCATTTATTTACTTGTCTTGCAGATTCCATGATCAAGAGTGCTTGATGTTTTAAGCCCACGTGCTACACAGAAAATATGTGCAAGCGTGGTAATGCCGTAGTTCATATTAACAACGTGCAGACAATCAGATGTTTTTGCAAGGTTGTAAAAGCTTGTGTTTTGTTTGATGTTTTGCAATTATACAACCCAGGATGCAAAGGTGGGAAGTAAGTACAGTACATTAAGTAGATTTTTCAGGTATCTGTACTAAAATTGAGTATTTATTTTTCTGATAACTTTTTAATTTTGCTCCCTACATTTTAACACACATATCTTTCCTTTCTATTTCTATATCTTACTACTACTCCTTACATTTTCAGAACAGGCTTGGTACTTTGATTTTAATGCACTGGAGGGGGGTTATCGATTATTTTGTGTTTTGCATCATAGAGGACCTTCCTCACATCAAGACTGATTTCAATCTACATGGATAACATAGAAAACATGGCCCCTTGGTGTGTAGAGCTGTGCATATCACGCATGACAAATATTGCGACGTAAAAGACATGACAGGACAAAACAGATAAGAGAGGGAGAGGTTCAGTTAGCTTTGCACAGAAACAGCTGATAGAAATGTAGAAATACTTTTACTCTTTGAGTACATGGCACAGCTTGTACTTTTGTACTTTTACTTGAGTAAATAAGTTTAATCGGTACTTCTACTTTTACCAGACTATTTTTATTACACGTGTATCTGTACTAGAGTAAAGAAAGCGTGTTCTTTTGCCACCTCTGCTAGGATGTAGCAAAAACATTATTCTAACCTGCAGGATAGTAAATGTCCAATTCAAACGTATTCACTAAGAGTATGTTTTGGGTTTCAACATTGATAATTGAAAACGAGATCATCATGCTTCTTTTTTATATGCCAAATAAATAAATACCTCTGGCTTATGGTCTGCAACACAGTGGCAGGTAAAATGTGTTAGAGGATTAGAGGTCTACGTGGGTGTACCCACCTGCTAAAGCTGCTTTTGTGAGGAAACCACCCCTGCAACGGTTTTTATGACTCCTACAATCTATGTATATCGAGCCTGCCCACCAGCTCATAATCTAAAGATTTTGCCAGTTAATATCACCAAGTGATTTATGACTTCTTGTTGAAAAGCTCAGCCTGAGAGTCTCATAAAAGCTCTTTGAGTGAGATCCAGACATCAGCTGTAGTTAACAGTCTGCGGTACAATCCACATGAAAGCCAATGATTACAACATCACTCCCTTGTCTATCCACCTCCTTAGTAAAAAGAACAGCTGCCACAGGTCTTGTGGGATCTGACCTGCAGACTGGCCTCGTCTGCTGTAACTCTAATATACATTTCAAGAGGCTACGCAAATCTGCAAAAAAAAAAAAAAATGGTTACAATTATAATTGGATTACACCTCTTTCCAGGCAAACAGCTAAAGGAAATTTTGTTATATAATCGCTGCAGAGAAGAAGTGATCCGTACATGCACATACTGACATGATGTGCTTTCCTCTGTTGTGCAAAGACTTGATGCTGAGGTCCAATTTTTACCCTTGGCTTTGAATATTTGTAAGGCACTCAATGTAAAACAAATCGGGGCCAGCCTTTAGCTACCACGTGTGCATCCTCCTCCCTCTCCCACTATTCCTCATGAGTGTCGTTTTTCCTCTTTGCGCTCCCGTGTCCTTACTTGCACTGATGTTGAGAAGTTATTGCCAAACAGATGAAATATGGCTTGTTTTTTTCTGCCTTTCCTACTTTATTGCTCCCACTCTCTGTCTCTTTCTCTAATTTACAACAAAGAATTACCACTGTACTAGAGACTACTCTACCGCTACACACCCCCATTGCACACAGTTATATTCACTGGTATGATAATGACTTGTCATATTCACAAGGACATTGAAATTTCTAAGGCAACCAACTTATTTTTTAGATGGATGACCACAGCATATGAGTATGTGCTCTCAGTATACCATATCTCGTTTTTTATTTTACAATTGTGACTGAATAAAGAATGAAGTGCATGCTATTGAATAGTACTTTAGCACTCGTTCATTTTGATGACATACAGTTCAAATTAATTACTTTTTGCCTTTTTAATTGCCCAATGATTGAGCGACTCAGGATGATCTCACCATGGAAAACTGGAAATCAGACTTGTAGTACATCCAGTAAGTTAGAGATTCAACGTGATTGTGGTTGTGTAGCTTACACAGGTTTTTGGGTGAAGCATCTGTAAATATCTGAGGTGTTACGGTGAAGGCAAGTTGTTGCATCTTGTGACGTCTGCCTTAAGGAAAATACCACTGCATTCCCCTTTTAAAATGAATTGTTTGTATGTTGTGTATTGCTGAATTTATGTCAGTGGTGCTCGAGGAAATTGGGTTAATTGATGACTTGTTATTGACATTTCATTTAGCTTCCCTAGTGACACAATTTTCACCATGAAATATATCTCAGTGTAGTATAAGCTAATGGCTAATTGGCCAACTATTGTACCTTCATCTGATTTATTTAGCTATATTTCACACTCTTGTCATACACTTTGCTTTGGCACAGATACACAGTAGACATATGCTGTTGCTGTTAAATTATGGTCATTGTAGTTCACTGATGTCTTTAGGAGCTTGGCAGCATTAAAACTTTTTCAGTCAATTATTCTGCCAGAACTGTCATCATAACACATCTGATAACCTAAACCTAAGTAAATCAACAGAAATTCAATGGCATGTAGCTTATTTGGGTGATATTATTCTTACATGGGAACCATTTCATCGTATATCCCTCCATCAGGTGCACAAAGAAAATCATCAGTTTTCTGTCTCCCCAGGCCACAGATCCAGACGCAGGAGCTAATGGCCAGGTGCGCTACCGGATCGTAAATCATCCCGACTTGTTCATAATCAGCTCCAACGGCAGCATCTACACAAGAGTACCACTTGACCGGGAGCTTAGGAGCCAGTATGACCTTGTAGTAGAGGCATCAGATGGGGCAGTGGACCCACGACGAACCACCTTGACACTCTCAGTCCAGGTCATAGATATTGATGACAATAGCCCAGTCTTCTCCCAGCAAACCTACATTGTGAACGTACCTGAAAACAGCCCTGTGGGAACCATTGTCCTGAAGCTAAGTGTAAGTATGTGTGCAAATGTGCGTTCCTGTCTGTGCCACTATACAGACAGGTACACCGAATGTCAGGAAGCAAGTGTGCTCTATGCGGCCGTTATATTAACATTCCTACAGCGTCATTTAACTTAAAAAATGTAGGCAATTTTATATCATATGCTTCCAGATGAAAACGTTTACAGACAGAAACATGCAGTTTTACACAGTCAGCAGAGAGAAACTTTTTTCGTCCGTGACAGCTCACTTGGCATTTTTTGACTCAAACGGAGTAAGACTTAAAGCTGGATTTTCCTACTCATGCCATAACCAGGCTTTAGTAGAGGATCATTTTTCATCTTTTTTTTTCTATTACATGTTAATATAACACTCCAAGTTTTTAAACTTCATATAGCGTCTGTGTTGGGCAACTGCTGCAGGGTCAAATGATAGTGCATGTGGTGGCTAAGATATGTAGTATAGGAAAACTAAGTTTATACTTAGCAAACATAGAGAACAGGGGTGGGCAATTGCTGACATATTGTGAGTGAGAGCTTCCAGAGAAGCATGTAGAAAGAGGCGTGGGGGAGAAGCAGGGGCTGAAGGTGAGGTTGAGAGGTGTGAGTGACAATGGCACTGTGACACCATTTATCTCCTAGACACATTAGTTTTAAATGAATGGGGGCGGTAAGTGAAGGGAGATTGACTTAGAGGGGAAAAAGTGGCTGAGTTGGGTAGAATGAAACTTTCTGGTCATACCAGAATGCGTGTTATCTTTTTTTGTCCGTGACAGAATACGAAATAGTGAATCAGACATTCATGCACTTCATTGTCTAGTATCTCGAATAATCTCCCATTGCTGTTGCAAATTAGGGCTGAATTGTTAATTGAAATATTGAGAATACAATATAGTCATGGGCAATATCCAAACTGCAGAGGTGATATGTGTCACAACACGCCATTAACTGAAGCATTGTGATGCTACAGAGATGCCCATCCTACAAATTATTTTGTCCAAACGTAAGGGAGCATGCTTTTTTTGGCATAGACCTCAGCAAAAAAATCCCATCATTTTTTGCCAGTGAAAAGTGAGCACAAAAATGACCATTCCCACTAGAATAGTGACTCATATGGCAATATATGTCAAAATAATCACAAAATTATTTTGGTTTTATCATTCAGTCCTCTTGCACACTATACGTCCTTTATCAGCTAAAGCTTTTAATGTTTGATAATACAAAATGTTATCAATATTAACATTTTGTCCCAGTGCTTATATGTCCACGTGCAGTTGTTTAATTCATTGCCATTTTTTCCAGTATATCACTTTGTTGTCTTGCTTTTTAACGTATTTTCCTCCTCTTCTTTTTTTTCTTTTCCTCTTCCTCTCCCTCCTCCTCATAGGCAGTGGACGCAGACCTCTTCTCCAATGTCACGTATAGGATCAAGACTGAGTCGGCCAGGCAGCTGTTTTCTCTGAACCCCATCACGGGGGAGTTAGCTGTCCTTCAGACCCTGGACTTTGAGGACCTGGCAGCTATGGGTATGGGGGCAACATTCACTTTTGAGGTGGAAGCTGTTGACCAAGGAGGGGTCACGCCCCCGGGGGTAGCCACTGTCACAGTTCGGATCACGGTAAGGATCTCCTAAAATCATCCCTCATCAGCTTCCTTCCATTTGTCCTGAAGTGAATACACAGCAAATCATTAGCAAGGTTTTACTTAAGTAATAGCTTACATTATGCCACAGCCAAGAATCATATTAGTATGTTTCCAGTGCAAAGCAGTTGGTAGCCTCCCGACCTCCTCGCCCTTGCAGTATCAACATGACAAAGAGAATTGATGGATAGGTACTCCTTGCTTGTACCCAGTGCTATTCCAGATCTGAATGACTCATTAGCTTTGTGACAGCAATTATGTCAGGTTTTTCAGGAGCTTGTGTTCCCTTTCCAACCTTTCAAGAGATTAACAGCTGAATCCAAGCGACAGGATTAGATGTGTTGTGTTGTGACACTATGCGTGTGCATGCACAAGTGTGTGCGTGCCTAGGTGTGTGTTTTCACTCCGAGTACGTTCACTCATTGCACATGCTCATGTATGAAATTTAAGCATATTCAGTTTGCCTAGTGACTGTCAAAAGCAGAATTAAGCTCTCTATATTACACTGAATGGGAGGAAGCGTCTAAGCTTATTCAGGCGGGTTCTTAGCATGGTCTGCCAACCCTTTGAGGGAGTTTGTCCTCTGATAAGGACATGCTTTGTTGCTGTGTTCGTGCTATCGTCCAGGAATGGTTTGATAGGATAAAGCATTACAGAGCAACTGATATCAAACCAGTGTCTGCTACTTGAAATGACAGACATGGATTAGAATAAACCTAATGGATTCACACTGGCTTCCTGGGGAATTGAGATGGAGCTGATTCCACTGATTCCATTTCCCTCCACACATAACACCTCCAGAGTGTTATTTGAAGTTGTTTGTGCTTGATTTGCCCTTGTATTGTTTTGTTGTTGTCTCTTTCATTGGATGCTTTGCAGTAATGGATTGAGTGTCCTGCATGTTTTGCTGTTTCGAGCGAGTTTCCCAAATTATTCTCTCTATTTTTTTACACTTCAGACATGTAAGCCAGACATCTTATGTCAGTGTGTTTGTCTGTGAATATGTGAAGCTATAAGTTATACAGAAGAAGAAACTACGTGTGCACCCATGCGACCACTAATATATATGTGTTTTAAGCGTGCAATACATGTGTATGCATTTGCTCTCAGCTTCCTGAGAACAGCTGGAGCATAAGGATCAGGCTGTGTTGTTCAAAGCTAGACCTGGATCATAGATTTTCTACTTGGTAACATTAAACCTGTGTATAGATCAAAGCAAGGCTGTCCTCCACCTCTGAGTTTATAGAACACATACTGTTGCCCATGGCTCAGTCAAAACAGTTGAAAATAAAAAGAAACGTCAAGAGAAAGGAAAATCAGGCCTCTGCACTTACAGTATGCTATGGAGCTAAGCTATTCTTGAGAGATATAAAAAAGGCTTACTGAGTTTTCAATCACACTCAGGAAAGCCAGGGTTGCACTGTTAACAAGGCTGCATTACTTTCCAGGTCCAAGCTTTTGTAGAGTGAAGTTGTACATTATTGAGAGAAAGTCGTTAAAAGCAGTGATGGTGGTATGTTTTCTTAACTGTGTTCATGATTCACTGATAAAACCAGTTTTATCTCCTGAAGGAACTATAACATATAGCAAGAAGATGACATAAGAAAGCAATGTGCACGATGTATCCGCCTTAATGATCCGTGGTTGTGAGGCTGTGATACTCTTAATACTCTCTGCCAGCTACATCACAATGAACTCAGACCTCTTAATCACTGTCATCAACAATCATAGCAGATGTCAATGTGCCAGCCACTCAAATGTCCTTGAGATGTACAAATAAACTCATAGAATTTCAATGCAGACTCCAAAGGTTTGACTGCATGTAGGATTATACCATACGATACCATATAATGGACATGAGTTTATTTTATCATATTGTTCCCCCTTCAACAGATGAATGCAGAGTGATTATTTCATGTGTTTTTAATCTTGTAAAGTTGTAGTGCCATATAAATAAAGTGCTCCTTAGTTACTTTCATCTTGCGCCACCTACAGTGATTTTTGTTTACAGATTTATATTGCTATTTTAATATTTTTGACTGCAGCATTTTTTAATATTAACAGAATGTTGTCGACTCTTATTTTCATCTGTGGTCTGATTACAACGAATGCTTATTTCTGTATGTTGCGGCATCCAGTTTTGATGCATGGTTTAAACATGAAAAGAAAAAGACAAAGCCTGTTATGTTGTAAATTACTGCAGTGAGAAAATGCGCCTATATCCACAAGATGTTACTAGTAATATTAACTGAAATCAAACAAAGCAGTAACTGTGAAGTCTGCACTGCAACAATATTACTGTCAGTATGCAGAATGCGTCCGCAAAAGTAATAGGAAATTGAATTCATAAATTCATTTGACCCCCTCAATGCCAAATCTTATCACTACAGCAATAAGTTAGCCTCTATCCATAATACTGTTTCTGTGTTACCTCTATAGGTAATCTATAGGAGAGTCCCTGAATATTTTGTACTGTACTGAGCAAATAATGTCTCTTCTTGTGTTTTTAGGACATGAATGACTTCTCCCCTGTCTTTAGCCAAGACCTGTACAAGGGCCTGGTGGCACCCAACGCAGAGAAAGGGACAGTCATCACTACTGTGTTTGCTGAGGACCAAGATCCACCGGTGAGTAATGTATCTGGGTTTATACAGACAGAAGTCTACTTCTGCCGCGCTTCTGATTTATATTTCAGACATGCACACTATATATATAAAAAAATGGTGTTTAAATTTCAAAGCTCATTCTGTTTTGTGCACTCAAAACGGATGAATGTTTTCTCCATCTGCACCGCTGATAAAAAGAAGATAAAAGTATTCCTTATAGATTTTCACCTTCTTGCTGTATGCTGTTTTCAGAACATGAGCCAATTTCTGCCCTTGCCGTTCATCACTTTTTAAGGTTTTTTTAGACCTAGATGCTCTCATTAGAGCTGCGGTTCTGTGTGTTTTCATACTGCACCACCAGTACTAATTGTACATGTTCTTGTTAAGCATCTTCAATTCTATGAGTCATCGCCCAGTTGCCTCAGACACCGCCATGCTTCCTCAGACTCTTTCTACCTCACTACATCAGAGCAGGTTCTCCTGGGAGTGGAGCTATGAAGAATTATTTTGGGGGAGGGGATCTGCAAACGAACGAATAAGGTTACACAATGCAGTAGAGAAATTGTGACACCCTCTCTAGTCTAAAAATTGTATGAGGAAGAGGAGACAGCACAAGAGCAATGGAAATATTGTTTTACTTGGATGGAGGATACATCACATGACGTCGTATGGTAAATAGTAAGTAAATACTTGATGATGCTGTGAAGTTATTCTGTCCTGAGAAAGTTAAGTTTCACATCACCTACTCCAACTCACCATGTTTTATTGGCAGTGCTACCCAACTTAATATTTTATAGCACTTGGGTGAGTCTGCACACTTATTGCTCTCTCTATATTTTGTTTTTGGTTGTGGTGAAGAGGCCTTTTCATAGGGGCTTCACCTTACTATCCCTTTTGCTCTCATAACAGATATTTTTTTCTAAAAAAAAAAACAACAAGATTCTTAAAGATTTTACCGTGAAAAGGGGAAAGGGAAATATAGATCCTCCAGAGGCCTCCTTTGCCTCCTCCTAGTATCTTCTAGCTATGTTTCTAGAATTCCTGTATTTCTGGATGATGTTATGGACTTGCTTGGATGCTTGTTATCACTGGCCCTCCTATGTGAGCTTTGTACTCTCAGGAGTGCAGGGTGCCTGTCAGTCTCAGATGTGGGTGGTAGAACATCTGCAGAGCACCACAATGACTGCTGTACATCTCACTTTTCCTCTCAGAGGGAGACTTTCTCCTTAGTCTGTGCTGTATCCCATTTCCTGGTCCTTTCAGCTCATTTTGTGTAACATGAATTTGCCGTTTTTTATTAAAAAGATCAGAGTTCTAATACAGGAATCTTTTACATATATCTGGATGTGTTCAAGCCTACATACTGTCGAGAAAATACTCTCTATGGCTATAAGTGGAGAAATGATTTGACAGACAGACAGACAGATTAGATTTCCTAACCCAGTCTCTTATTGACCTGGATTTGTGAGCTCAAAGCATTTTATTGACAGGATGCCTGTCTTTGACACCTCTTTTTGGTGGAAAAGAGCTTAGTCTAGTGCTTGCTAAATACACACAAATGTGTGCACACACATTCTCACTTTTCCTCCCTTTCCCACTATTACACATGTTCATAAAACCTGCAGACACAAAGAAATGAAAAGAATTTTTCATCTAGCTTGCAGAATAACGTGACAAATCTGAACCATGCATATTTTTCCCCGGTAGAAATTTTAGTCCTGCTTCTATTGTCAAAACAGGACATGGTATCCATGTGTTTGCTTTGCACTGTTACTTGCTCGTGTGTTGTGTGTTTGTAAAACATATGTCAGTGCTTCTGGGCTCTCTTTTTCATAATTGCTTCTTTTTTTTTTTTAAATACATTCAAAAACTGTCTATTTTTCTTCTAAAGATAAGATGGTTGTTTAATTATATTCTGTGTTCCATTCTAGACGTCTAGAGGTTTTTTAAGAGATGTCTTTAAACCTCAAGTCCAGCTTTTACTGCTTAAATGCAATGTCTCGGGGAGTTCACAACAGAGTAGGACATTAAACATGTATGATCTGTGAGATGAAAGCCAGACGTACAGCTGAGCATGTAAACAGAGTAGGCACTTGATGCTATGTATTTTGTGCCTAGAACATTTGAAAGCTCATGTATAATGTTATGTCGTGTTTCAAAGTGAATCTTTTTATTGTCGTCTTGCCTTGAGTTTTGCCCACTAAGGTTCCTAAGATTTTTCTAAGAAGTTTCTCAAAGTTTGTTTGGCCTTGAACAAAATGTTTTAACCACATTGTTGTGTAGGTCTTGCTACTGAACTACTGAATTATTTTCTTCTGTGAGAGGTTCTTTGTTTATTAATGGTCTTGTGGTGACATTTTTCCCCATTACATGTAAACAAACAGTTTGAAGAGCTTTTAGAGATGAAGCCCTTTTTTGGAGAATCTCCTTGGTGAATTTACTCAGATGGTTTCGTAATGTCTTCAAGATACATTTGTGTGAGTAAGCTTCCCAAAGGATGTGTTGCTACTACAGGAATTACCTCTCTCTCTAGCCTAGGGTTTTACCCAGACCCAAGGGAATAAAATCAGTTCAGGCAAGGGAGCAGCGCTTTAAAAAAAAAAAAAAGAATAAAAATCAGACTGTATTTGAGGTCCAGTGGGAGGAAACGGAATAAGATGAGCGATAGAGATGATTAGTAATCAAGAACCATGATTAATCTTAATCAAAGGGTCATATTAAAGCCCAGTCTCACTAATGAATATAAGTGTGTTACTCTGGAGAGTGGAGCAGTGAGTGTATTCGAGAAGTTTTTAATTCTTAAATGAAAGGGAAGAGGTTTGAATCAATGAGTAACAGTGAGTTTGTATGAGAATGTGTGACGAAGGACAAACTGATAAGGGCTGTTCAGAGGAATAAAGGTATGAATCTGATACAGACATTAAGATCAACCTTTTTTTACTTAAACCACTCCAGAATAGTCCCATGATATAGATGTGATCCTAACAAAGGTAACGTAATAGTAGTTTTGAAAAAATATTCCTAACACAACAGTTTTTACCGCATCTTCGTGACTTGAATACGCTTCACATTAATTCATTACTTTGACACACCTTCTCTCGCATCATTAGATAATACAGAGGGCAGTGTCTTGATAAGTGGATTGCCGTTGGATTGATGTTGGTCCTGTCCTTCTTTCTCCTTCCTCCAGGGCACTCCAGCCAGCTTTGTCCGCTACAGAGTGGACCAGGACAGGTCGCCATACAGTGGGAGTATCTTTGATGTGGAAGAGGAAACTGGAAGGGTGGTCACTAAGGTCAACCTCAATGAGGAACCCAGTGTCACTTTTAAGGTGAGTCGGTCATGAAGATAAGGTTGTTGTAGTCATTGCTGGTAACGTTTGTGTCACCCAGGATTTTAATGTTAAAAAAGGAATCGTTGCTTCAGAGCTAGTTTCTGGAAAACATGTAGTTAACTATTAATAAGTGCATAATAAAGGATTTATTAAGAAATTATTCTTGCTTTATATTCGGAAGCTGCAAAAAAGCGTAGCTAGCTGTTAATAAATGCATAGTTAACTGCTAGTGAATGCATAATAAAGTATGTATTAATCTTAATAAAGCAACAAAAACTTAGTAAAGTTTTAACAATGATAATGATAGTTAAACACAATAAATAATGTAATGCCATTATGAACAGTTGTTAAGAGCAATTGTAATATTGTTAAGCAGGCTATAAACTGTTGAGAAAGTATCTTATAAGTGTTCATATAAGTTTCTAGCAAAAAATCTACCTAAACATGATTAGAATTATACAGTCCTGGCACATAATAACATTATCATCTCATAAGGACTTAAAAGGGTTCTGATACCTGTTAAAGAATGCTTATTACAAGGACCATAATAAGAAGTGTTACTTTAAATACGCCTTCTGAAGAAGTCTTCAGCAGGTGCAAAATCTACAGTTAATGATTTAAAAAAAACATTTCATTTCATAGCAGTCTGTTATTCCATCCAATAATGTTTACATAATATTTGGAATTCCTTAACTCACGTAATGTAATTTTAGCAAACAGAGTTGTCCTATCATAGAGACAGGTTGTGAACGGTGGAGCAGGTGTTGTGGAATATTACTGCCCGTGTCTCTCATGCTCCTGTGTATTTCTACCTCTAGTTTCTGTTCTCATGTGACTCCCTTTTATCTGTGTCTTTAAACATTTGTCTGTTTATCCTTTTTCTGCATGTCTTCCCTTCTCTGCCGCCTCCCTGCCTCCCAAGGCCTCATTCTCCATAGCCTATGAATGTAGATCAATACATTCATACTTGCTCTCAGGGAGCTTTGCAGCCTGCTCGCCAGATCTTATACTGCCAGTCTGTCTTTATTAGGATGCCAAACATGTCTACAAAAAAATGCTTGGCAGCCTCGAAAAGGAATTATTTGTGTAATAGATGTAGTGTTGTAAAATAATAATCTTTTGCTTGTATTGGTATGTGTGTGTTGCGTGAATGTGTGCTCTGTGTGCATGTGCATGTGTGTACGCTCTGTCTTGCCCGCTGCAGTTGTTTGTAATAGCCTATGATGATGGGGAGCCGGTGAAGTCGAACAGTACTGTGGTGGAGATCACTGTCCTTCAGCCTTCCCGCATTCCAATCTTCACCCAGGAGGAATACAGGTAAGTCTGCTTGACACACTGTGGATGCAACTGCCTTAGCCTATAAATTCACACCAAAGAGCAGCTCAGACTGTCAAAGACAGAGACACACAGAGAGAAAGAGGGAGTTGCTAAATATAGTGGACAAAGGTATCTTAACAACACCTTTCACACATTTGCATGTTCGGCCACGTGTTCCGTTCAGTACCTCTTAATACCTTAATAAATGTTTAACCACGTAGTAAATTAAAGATTCACTATCTTTAACTGCTGAAATGACCCATGCTTTATGCATTTATTGCATCATAACAAGGATAGATATCTGCGCAATAACGTGTGCTTTAAGATGCTGTCAGCACTCAATAAGGCGGCCCATATTCCGATACTGCATCTCCATCTTTGTCAAGCTCTCTTTTTGGCATGACTGAGTAATGAGTTTTTGGTATTAATATGTATCAGGGCTTCAGAGTAGATGCTGCTCATCAGCTTTTGTTTCTCACTGAGGGCAAAGTGGTCTTTCATCTGACTTTATTAAAAGGATCTTTTGACAAGATTAAATGTTTAGTTCGTTTAACCAGCAGAGAGAGGGAGGACGAGGAGGTATAAGCTATGCTACTCTGAGATGATTGTGCGCACATATGCAACACAATGCTGCTCTAACTCAGGCCTGGGTGGAGTTTGTCTGTACTCACGACGAGGTCAAGGAATAATGTATAATTAAAAGTAAACCTGGATTATTAACACTCTAGCTGAAGCCACACTGAAAAATCTGCTATTGTGAGTTAGTGCTGCTATAACAGTAACAGTGTATTACGTTGTGCCATTGTAGGTCTGAAAAGTCAGACTGTAAAGCTTTAGCTCCGGTGGCAAAGTTGCCTGGCACAATGCAATCTCTGAGAGCTTAAAGTAAAGCTTGTTTTAAGTGGATTGATTTACTAGCTTGTATGCCAGTCAGAATAGTGAATCTTGGCAGACTACCTGCTGTAACAGAATTTGATATGCCTTTATGCGTTAGACAGGGAATATAAGTCGGGCCCAGCCTGTCAACACAGCACTACGAGGTGTGTGCGTCTGTGTTTGTGTAGAGGTATACCTTTTTGTCCATCTCGCTGTCTTTGTCTTTGAGTGGGTGCCTGGTTAAATCTCTGTAGGTGCGAGTATTTGTCTGTCTATTCAGAGAAATATGTGTGGATTGAAATCATTCTGTTGCTTAGATTTATTCAATGATTCATATTCATTCAGAGAGACAGAGGCAGTGGCAAAGCCTTTGAAGGCTCATTGATTACCACTTTGAATGAGTTTTGTGTGTGTGTGTGTGTGACATGCACACAGTGAAGTTTGGGAACATAGGCACAGACCTCTGTGGGGTGTCGCACAGGCAATGCTAACCATGCATAGTGGCTGACTGCTGTAAATTATGAGCCATGAAAGCATTAGCCAGGTGCTTGAGCCTCTCCTGCTGGACAAGGTTCTCTCCAGCCGAGAGCTTCCAATCTGCTCACTCGACAATGAACCGTCTCCTCGTTCCTCGCCTCTCTATCTCTCCCCATCTCCCTCTCCCAGAGGAACCTTCTGAACACAAATCACTCTCTAAATGTTCACAGAAGATCTCGTCTGTCTCTGTGAAGGCAGTTAGTTATAGTGGCAATCAGGTAAGGTATGTCTACAGCTCCAGAGCACACAATTAAAACAACTCTGCAGGGCTTTGCCTGACTTAATGATTTCTGCTCCTGCTTTATGGTTGGTCCCCTCCATCTGTCAGAGGGAAATGAGGGGCTCCCAGTCATTGTTGGCTAAAACAAATGGCTTATATCATAGTTGCTACTGTAGCAGCATGTTGCCAGGATGTTGTGTTTCAGAGACTGTAAGAAAATGTCTTTTGTTGTTTATTTACAGACTGAAATATTACATGTATTATTTCAAATTGCTTTGATTAACTCCACAACTAACATTATTACACCCACGTAAATCAGTATTTTATATTAATATGGAATAAAGTGATTCAGTCCAATGTGACAACTATATATATATATAGAGAGAGATTTTGTTTTAGTTGGAAAAATAAGAAATTGGTCAGAAATTTGAAACAAAAAATAAATGCTTTATTTTCTTTGTTTAACATTGATTAAAAAGTTATTGTTAAATCAGATGTGTTACTTACTTAATTATTTTTGTGTGACTATTGATGAACAATCCTATTAAAAAGAATTGTGATCTTAGATTAAGAAAAGCATGTAGCTTTGTATTCATTCCAACCCTCCTTTTTATTTATTCTTTAAACATGTAAATGAATATTATCTCATGTGCATGCACACAAATACTGAGATGTGGACAGAAATTCAGGGAATAAACATTTCTTGGATTCCCTATCATTAACTCACTGTGAGAGACTCTTTTATATGGAACTCACGAACACAACCCTTTGGGGAAGTCTTTAGCACTGGGCTCATGGGAGGGGAATGAATATTTATTTCCCCCAGTGTGTGTGACTGGAGACTAGGAGGGGTAAGCCGCTATCTAAGATAGTCCAGCCATGTATGTGATTCTCCTCCCGTGTACTGAGGCTACTTCACTGGTCCTGCATGGCAAACCTGCGGTCTGAGCAGTTTTCTGTGCTACTTATCTTCCCCACAGCACTTCCCCTCCTAAATCTACTCGAAATCGCATGAGACTTTTGCCTCACCACTTCTGAGTATGTCATTTTGCACACCTCCTCTCCTTCTACTGTTCCCCCAAGCCCCCACCC